>JAYEVE010000987.1:0-274271 GCA_036346375.1 Guadua angustifolia | reverse complement strand
AGAAGAATCTCATATCCATACCTCACAATCAACTCACTAAACCCGATTCATTATTATTAGTGCAATGCAGATGCAAATATGCCATACCAATACCAAAAGAAGAATTAAGATCCATACACCACAAAAAGAAGAATCTCATATCTATACCTCGTAATCAATGCATAAAACATGATTCATCATTGACAATGCAATGCAGAATGCACATTTGCCATACCAAAAGAAGAATTCATAACCATACACCACAAAAGAAGAATCTCATATCTATACATCACAATCAATGCATAAAACATGATTCATCATTGACAATGCAATGCAGATTGCACAATTTCCATGCATATGATGCATCATGCATGCTCATCTCCTCTTTAGCACATATCTGGGGTAGGGCGAGTGCACACCCGCTTGGTGTGCACCCTCTCATTCCTTCCACCCCGTGGTGGAGGGTGCCTACTCTTCTTGATTCGCTCCCATACAACCACGTATATGGGACTACGAGGTAGGACTTTCGCTTACTACATGTAAGCACAGAGGTCTGATCGAATGGGTCGCCTCTTCCATCATGAATGCACAAATGCAATTGACATAAACCAGTTTGCAAACTACACTCATTTCTCACATTTGCATAACCATAGCCAAATACATAAACATCACCACTCACATCCATAAATTACCATTCACATCCTCAACACTCATAATCGCATTCGCAACACTCAATAATCACATTCTCAACACTCGTAATCACCTTCTCAACAATTCATATTCATTCTCACATCATCATTACTCGAGTAATTATTGATTCCATCTATCTTGATCATAAATAAATCCATTTTCAATCCAATTCCATACTTTCAGTATTCCCACTAGCCTATCAAACTAGTGAATGTAAATATGAAAATAAGCTTTAGCAAGACGTCATCACGGCATCTAGACGAAATTCATTAAACATCGCATATAACATTCAATCCAGGGATGCAGCATAAATTCATTATAGCAAGACATATAAAGTTCATCAAACAAATCATAACACGTTCAAACAACGATGCACTTGAATCAGATTACTTACCCTTTTCATCAAAAGACAATTACCTTACTAGACGAGCTTATAAACACGAATGCAACCGTAGAGTCAGCATATATGTAACACAAGCAATGAACTAAATACCCTACAAGAGATATACGGGTTGCACTTGCCTTTTTCCGACGGAAAATGGAGTGGAAATTGGAATCTTAGCTTTCGCATGACTTCCCAGGATTAACGAAAGCCTGAATTTAGAACATATACACACAATAAAACTTACGGCAACAAACCACCTAAACAAAATCACTGGAACTAGTAACTCAAGAAAATGCAACTTGTAAACATATATATATCATTTGCGTTTTGTTAGCACTAATACAATCTTAGGGCGAAACATCAAAATAACTTCTTATCCACAATGTAGGGAGGCACTTGCACCCATTCCCTCAACCTTTTAATCACAATAAGCTGTTTCATAAAAAGAACCATTTGCTAGTTATATCCAAACAAGCTTATCATGCAAAAACCACAGGTAGAAATGGGGGAAAAAACAAGTGGAAAGTAACCTCTGTACCCATCATAAATTTCTAAAGTATTTCATTGCTTGAAAGCATTTTATTATCCAGAAGTCTGAGTTTAAAATAACTATCACAAGCACGCTTACTTTCTGGAAGCAATTATAGTCTAATATTCCATATGAAGAAATCAACCAAATCTTTAAGCTCAGCTATAAGCGAGCAAGGGTCAAGATTTTGCAGCTATTGAAAAGCCATATTGACTCTAGAACATAGCCTACCTCAGGATCAGTTCTGAATTAAAGTCCCCTGGTCCCCAAGTCATCAATTGAATCAAAACACATATTAGCATGCGGAACTATTTCAACAGCACAGAGCTAAGTTTATCTTCTCACATATAAGTGAATTTACAGTAGTTTCAAGGCTTTGAGGTTCTGGTACGGAAGAAACATGTTTGTTTCAGATATTAACGTTTCATGGCTTTGTTACTACACGAGTTTCACCACTTAACGATTCTTGGCAAAACAGACTAATGCTACAATAAGCATACTTCCAAAACACTCCAGTACATAACAACTGATGCATACACAGTGAACCTAATGCACTTTGCTACGATCAAGACAATAAAGCCTAACGTAGCTCAGGTTTAACAGATAGATGATGCTACTTCACAATTCCATATGAGTGCTATCAGCTCAATCTCAAATCCTTACTACAAGCAACGCTGATCAAATGAATCGACCAAATAGATGTCAAACCAAACTAGATTTTAGCGCCAGATAATAGAAGTTTCCATGAATCTATCAACTCAATCCGGGAAGCAAAACCCTAATTACATCCATAGCTCAACTTGCCTTGCTCAACCAACAAACAAGGAAAGAAAATATAGAGACATGCCCTTGTGAGCAATTCCTCAAACACTTGGCATGCACAAGAAATTAAACCCCCCAAAAACAATACCTTGACTCTCTCTTGAATGGGGGAGAAGACCAAGGGGAGGTGAGGGAGAGGGTGCTGCCGACTGATGCTACTGCTGCGCCCTTGCTGCTGCTACTCCAACTACTATTGCCGAACACTCTGCTGCCTTTCGCCTGCTTTGAGTTCTTCTTTCTTGGAGCTTGACAAGGGGTGGCGCCAAGCCAAAGGGAAGGGAGACGCCGCCACTGGGGCGACTGAAGGGAAGACCAGGAGGGAGCTCTGCCGAGGTTGCTTCTTCTTCTTGCCTCATTGCCCATTGCTGCCGAGCCCGAGGAGTCGGCTGGAAGGGAGGAACCAGGCGACGCCACAGAGGAGACTCGGTTGGCTCGGTGAGGCGCTGGGCAAGGATTCATCGGGGAGCGGCAGCACTGGGCAGGGTCAAGGCTGAGCCGGGCAGACTTCGGCAGAGGAGAAGAAAAGGCGCCCCCCCGAAGCAAATGCCGGAGGAGAACAGATGGAGGCGCTGCTGTTTGGAAAAGATCGGCAGCAGCAGGCTTGGCAGGAGCATTCCTAGCCACTCATTTGGAAGAGAGAGATATGAGATTTTCAACCACACATTTTTTTTCCGGTATTACAATAAATGTAGTTCTCAGAATTTTCTTCAATTTTGTCCATGTGTTAGGAATGTCCTGATTTTTACTCATATAATCATTCCACCAAAGAGCAGCAAATTCACAGAATCCATTAGTAACAACCCTAACCTTATCATGCTCAGGAATTTCATGTTTATCAAATAATTGTTCTACAGCTAATTCCCAAGTAAGATAACCTTCAGGATCATTTTTACCACTAAAAATGGGTACGGTAAACTTATTTTTGGTACGTGTGCTATGCCGACGTACCTCCTGTGGTGTTGAAGTTATGCTCGTATGTTCTCTATATCTCGGAGTATGAACTATCTTTTCTCCTAGGATATTATTGGCCCAAGTATTATGACGTTGAGAACCTGCCATTGTTAATGAAGACAAGAAACAAAATCACAAGTATAATATTCCTATCACTACGTAGGATGTGGTGAAAAGTCGCTCATCTCTCAAACTTTAACCAATGCTCTTACATGTTCTTCTCAGGCAACAGAGTTATCGACCGTTATGGTATCAAAGGTTCTCCCAAGCTTGGATAAAGCAATTGCCAAGGGATCGAACAAACGTACGAGGTAGAATATATGAAGCTAGGTAGGCTTCAATTATTTCCTATACAATCTGATAATTCTAGTTGTTGTAACGATAAGTAATGATTCAAACTAGAATTCACAAACCCTAGTTGCCGATCTCAAAGATATAAGTGAATCTCAAGACAACACACACGCAAAGATAATGAAACTTAATGCAACCAATGGAATGAGCTAAATAAGAATAATTTCAGTACCAAAATTCATGTTGCATAAGTTATGGAGAGATACTAGCTAATTGCTTCAGAAAAGGTAAAAGGGCACAAGATTGCTCACTACTTAATACAATTGCACAATTTGAAAATAATGAACATAAATTAGGGTTTTGATCAATGTAGTGCTGCCAGCCACTATTCTATTTTCTTTTCTCTCTCTTTTTTTTTGCCTTTTGGCTCTTTCTTTCTCTTTTTTTTCTTTTTGGTGACTTTCGGCCGACACTAGTATGAGCAAAGTTTTAGAATCCCAAACTTGATAGCACAAGATATATGATAGTGCAACGTATCAAACGAAGCAGCCCCAAGCAATTTCAAATAGTTAGTCTCAATTTGGATCAAAGTATTCACAAAGGATGAATTGGTTGCCAAATGAATGTGGACTGATATTTTGAACTTTTATGGTTGTGGATACTAATGGACTTAACCAACTCAAAGTAACAAAGCTAGAACACAAATTGAAACAAGAAATCCAAATTCGGCCAAAACAGTGCAGCAAAGTTATCGCTGCAATTAAGGTATAAAAATCACCGAATCTAGTTTGCTCACAACGTAACAAATTGAAGGTACTATTCTAGGTTTTAAAACAAGTATATGAACACACAATTTGGAGCTCACCCTGAATTTCTAGGCCGTGATATTGTTTTGCATTTTTTGTCGATCTGGAGTGAATTTGGATGTGGGGCTGGATCCATTGGAAAGATTATCTCCTAAGCTTTCAAAAGGGTGGTTGCACGCTGAAAACGAAGTTTGGGAGCCCGAGTTTTGCCCATTTGAAGTTGGCGTGCTGCTGTATGGCTGAACCGGGCTTTTTGGCATCTTGGGCTTCCATACGGGCCTTTCTTGCCGCGTGGGCTGTCCTCGGGGTGTGTGCTTGAGGCCCTTGTCCGTTGATGTGGTTTTGAATGGCTGAGCTTTTGAATTAAGGCCTCTCGGTGATGAAGATGCCGCAGTGTCGATCGTATGTGACGAAGATGGAGCGGCGTCTGTAGTTGTTTGAGCGGCCTGAGAGGAAAGATGGGCAGCGGTCACACTGGTCGTATCCATGCTGGTGATGTCCTCATCATCCTACAAAAGGTTAGTAGCAACAGGAGGCAAAGAAATAGTTTCTTCAAAGCAATATCATGTGAGGAAATAGTCTTATCTAAAAGAACTACGTTCTTTAACAATGGTTCAGATTGTTGTACATCACTAACAAGTTTGTCATCCTCATGTTCTTTACCATTAGTTCTTTTTGCATTAATTTTGGCTAGCTCAACAGGAGTCATTGGATTCAAAATCATTTTCTTTCCATTAAACAGGAAAGTATATTGATTGGTTCTACCATAGTGAATAGCATCAACATCATATAACCAAGGTCTACCTAATAAAAGTGAATATGATTCCATAGGTATGACATCACAATAAACATGATCATGGTATGAACCAATGGAGCGAGAACTTCGCACAGGTTTGTGTTATCTGAACCTTACCACTTAAGTTGAATCATTCCATTGAGTAAGGTCGCCGAAGTGGAGTCGTGGTCAAGCCAAGCTTCTCGACCATGTGTAGACTTGCGAGGTTGCTACAGTTTCCTCCATCAATGATGACGTGTACCGCTCGTTCTTGCACAACAAACTTAGTTTGGAATAAGTTGTTGCGTTGAGTTTCATTGGCATGCTGCAGTGGTGCACTAAGTAGGTGATGAGACATGAGGCTCATATAGTTGTCCGTCATTGCAGCACTTAGGGGCACACCATCGTGGTCATTCTTGCCATCCTTCTTAGATCGTGTAGGCTTGACTTCTTTCTTCAGTGGTTCCTTCTCATTCTTGGTTGAAGGGATAGTCCCATGCTCAACCTTTTCACTTTTTAATTCTCCATTGCGCCATTTCTCCATGAACACACTGTGCTTTTTTCTTTTAATTTCTTCTCTTTTCTCAAACTCATGATTAAGTTTCCGCATATATTTCTTTGTTCCTGGTGGAATTCTTGGATCATCCTCTAAGTATAGGTCATCGTTCTTTCGTGGACCTGCCATTATTAGTGGTAGACAAGAAAAATGCACACAAAAATGTATATTCCTATCTACTAATATGTGTTGGAAATAAGTAAGTCTCTCACACTCAAGCTCTCACCAAGCACTTACAAGTTCTTACCCTGCAGCTGGTTAAGGTGCAACCGATGACTGGTGGTAACCTGCACTTAGAAGGTGACAAAGCGATTGCAAGGAACTGTCCTGTAGGTTAGTAGTGAGTGAAGCTTGGACAGGTATTTTTTGTAGCGAAGGAAAAACTAGAACCACACGACCTCAGCATACAAGCAAATAGCTAGGGCTCCTTTTTCCACATTTTTAGTGCGGCTCTTTTATATGCACTTGCCTTTTCTTATTTTTTTCTTCCTTTTATATCAAAAGTGGCACATATGATGAATTACAACTTGAAATTTTTTCGGCTGCAAAACAGATCTACTACGTAGAAACTTCAAACGCTGTTTTTGGTTTTTTATTGGCTTCCAATGTAAAAACATATAACTGCAAAGTTGTAGATCTTTTCGAGCTGATAAATTTGCATATGTGGAAAGTCTATTTTGGATAAGGGAAGCCAGAGATATTTACCCCGAAATACAGACTACTCAGAAAAATCAAGGATGAAAATAGATTCCAATCCGACGGGATTTTGGGCAAGAAGACGGCGTTTCTGGAAAGTATCACAATGGACAAAGTTGTAGATAATTTCTCAATATTTCATAAAAGCACAAGAACAACAAAAACCGAGTTCGTATGAGGGATTTATGAGCAAAATACCGAACCAGACAGAGGAGGATCCGAATTGGACATAACGACGTGATGGAGTTCAACTCGGTGACAAGAACTCAAAACTCTAAAGATAAAAATGCTAAGACCAGAAATGACACAATGATGCAACGCAAATTCAACAAGAATTAAACTAGCTAGTAATAGTAAAGGCTAAAAGGGGCTTGGATTAGATTCTGAAATTGCGAATATGAATGAAGGCAAAAACAAGGGTGGGGTTCTATTGAAGATCCTGACAAGGTAGCTGTCCAGCACAAGTTGAAGACTTAAAGTTTGCACTTGGCTAAACTAATCAAATAAAACCCAACCAAAGCCTAGATGTGGGTGTGGCTGCCTATTTAAGGAGGAGAGGGGGTGTGGAAACTTAGTCAAAATAGTTGGAGGTCGACTACAAATCAAATTACAAGGCCCAAGGCCCATGTCAATTCGGACTGGAAAAGTGATGTCACTTATTTTGCATATTCCTATCAACTCGAAAGGAATTTGGAGATGATTTTAGATCTGTTGGAAAGTAGACTTGATAAGCTTTCAGTGAAGTATAAGAACTCTCCAAACGGATACCTTATGCAAAAGTTATGCTCTTTTTACTTTAGGCTGGTTTCGAAGGCTGAATTGGATTCCAGAACGTGATGGATTCGATATCTCTGTCTTCTTTGCCCATGGGTGACATGTAGGAGTTGGTCCAACTAGGTGTGGACATATCTATAGTAGCGATGTCCTCATCACAGAAGGCCCTTCATAAGATTTGTACACTTTGAACGTCCTATGTGAATGCAAAATGTTAGCCTTAGCCATTCCAGGTGCAGTATACACTTTAAACAACCTACATGACCATGTTATCTATGGAAAAACGTGATTATCTAGTGAGTAATTTTGTGATAGGATTCAAGTCATGGCTGTCGCTCTATAAGGAATCAAGGTAAATAACCTAGTTCATGGCTGGATGACTTACAATTAGAACCTAGTGAAATCTATATAGATATGTCGCTATGGTCAATTAACAAAACTAAGTTGCATGCACAATACAAATCAAAGTATAGCAAGTATTACAACACTTACCTTGGGTTATAGGGTAAAAGTATGAACTCCTTATATTGTTGAGCCACCAATGCTTATTCCACGTATTCATCAATGAATTGTAAATTTTTGTTCATTGTTTTCTTCGAGACTATGTGTGGGTCCTGAAAACCCACTGATTGTTCGTTCTTTTTCGCTTCATAGATCATGTATCTATATATACAAAAGCAAGGAGTTATATATATATGACATTTATCAGTATTACATGAATGTAGACTGTGATTACACACACTTACAATGTCCAACATCTCAAGAGCGTGGCGTCGTGGGCGTCAAGGTTAAAGAGATTGAATAGATCCTTGAAGTCGCCTATGAAGAAGCCTCCTAATGATTCGTTGAACAAATGCTCAGGCTTGAAGCCGACCGTGATACTCGCTATACGTTCTCACACTGGCTGGTTTGCATGTTCTATATACTAAACATGCAATCTAATGGAAGCCATAGAAAGTTTTTTAGGCGATCTTCTATTACTAAAGGCTCTCCTAGATTGTATAACCGGGCCAACAAGGCAATAGGATAGTCCAAGGCTGCAAGCCATGCATAGAAAGTTTTTTAGGTGATCTTCCATTACTAAGGGCTCCCCTAGATTGTATAACCAGGCCAACAGGGCAATCAGATAGTCCAAGGCCTTCGTGATCTGCTTTGATTTGCCCTTACCTTGCTTTCTACTATAAAGAGTCTTCATGGGAGATGAGTGAGCAGTAACCCACTGAAAGTCCTGTGATGCAGGGGCATGGGAGCTAATTTGGTTGCCTGCTAAGGTGCAGCAAGCAACTCAGGTAGTTGGGGTACTTCCAATGATGTCACTGCTAGACCATGGAATGAATGGGCGTACAGGGAGATGTCACTACTAGACCACTAGATGAATGTGTGAATAGCATCCCCTAGTGTTACAATCTCATCATTTGGGGGCATCGGTAGTGGGATGGTCTTGAAATTATCATGTACATGGTTCACATTGATCTTCGTGAAACTCGACGCTACTAAGGTATCATGCACTAGCACCCACGGAAGCCCCCAAGCAACCTGAAGAGAAAGGGACATATGGGCAAGTCATAGTTGGAGATTGCACCGCGTGGCCTCCTACATAACGGTACATAATTAGCTAATATGTCTAACATCTATACCTATGGAGCATTTAAGAGATATATATTAGTACTTTGATTTCACAAGCAGGAAATTTACCGTGTTCATCTATGTGAGTGGAAGGCGCACAACTGCTCTTATGGGTAGTGAGGCTGAATTGTGCACATATTTCTAGGGTTTGTGCAGGCTATCTATCATGATTATTGAGCCTTTTCTTGAGGCTTCTTATCTCATTATTGAATTCTTCTCTTAGCCTTTCCTCAATCTTTTGTACAATCCATTCCACGCAGTTGGCTTTGGTTCTGTTCCTACTCTGGTATTTGTCAGAGTCATCTGGGAATCCCTTTTTTAGGGAACAAAAATCCCTTTGCCTTGCATGTGACCAGGGTGTTCCTTATTTCCCAAGGATGTGGAGAGTACATCTTTCTCCCTGTCTAGCAAAAAAGAACCATTGGAAGATTGTGTACTCAACACTACCGCAAGATCGACAAGTTATTTCACTTATAAAGTTATAGATTAATTATGTACAAAATTGGTAATTCAATATCTTACTGGGCATTAGTAGACTTCCTCGTCCGTAGGGTTTGTAATGGAGACGATGCTAGAAGATGTGGGACCTGACCTCGTTCTTAGCCAATCTCTAGTGTGCTATCAACGATCGATGCAAATGGCACGGTGACCTCCTCGTCCTCCCTCTCCCATTGCACCCACTTTCCGCATTCCCAGTGGGTACTTGAGTCCATGAAGTGGAAGTTCCTTGCCAATAGGGCCTTGTGCGCTTCACTTTGAGCATGAATTCGTCCGTCATCTTCGCCTAAACAAAACTTTACCATACATCCTTAGGCATGAACCCATATTTAGAGATGAGAGTCCTATCCTTGTTGACATATTCCTTGAGAAGCGTGCTTTTGAAGTTCTTGCACACCTTTCCTGCCCTAGCAATGCATACCGTCGCACTGAGCGCACGGAGTCTTCTAGGATCTCGAATGATGCAAAAATTTATGTCACTAAGTTATTACGGGTCTCATCAGTCAACGACTTCTAGGGTACATAGGTGATGGGGACTCGTTCCTATGCGACTATCTTGTACAATATCTAGAATGCTGTTGCTGCCTTTCTTAGTTCGATAAGGACCCCATCCTTTGAATCAACCGCCATGATAGTATATCGGTCTGTTGGCCTTTTATTTGCTCATCTTAGACTTCGAGTCGGTTTTCCTTTCATTGGCTCATCACATCCTTGAGACGACGAATGAGGGGTTGCCATCTTCTTTTTAACTAGACCTGTTGTGCTATATTGTGTGTTAAAAATTATTATCCCCATCAACGCATATATTATATAATCTATTTAGGCCTCAAAAGATAAGTGAGAGGTATATATTATCTCCATCAAATGATAAGTGAGGGATATATTATCTCCCCAAAATTATTATCTCCATCAACGTTGAGCAAGGAAGGCTACCAATTGATGACTACTTTTATTTGATGGGTACAACAGACCCCATAGGAACTCTCCTACCTAATGAAGTTTGTGTGATACTATAAGTGACAACATACTCTTTTGCATCTGCATGCACTTAAAATGCTTTTTTTGTGTATGTTTCAATGATCCAAAATTTAGTAGCCACCATTTAGGAGTTTCTGAAGATACTGCTATTACATCTCGACAATTTGGCATTAATAAGAATCCTCAAATGGAATGTTTCCATGTAGCAAACAAGAAATGCACCAGCTTTACTGTGCTTTCTAAGTCAAATTTCTTGTTTTTAATTATGATTCTTGAACTGTGAACAGAACTACTCTTTTCATTTGGCAATTAGACCGTGTTTATTGTTAAAAAAAAGAATATCATAGTACAGAAGCAACATCATTGAAATTAATTCTAAAGTTTGTTGACAGATGATAATATGCCTTTATTAGCGGTCTAGAGGAGGTTGTGGGATATTCCAAATATGCTATACTCTTTCTTTTTCTATTACATCTTCCTCCTGGAACTATTCTTATCGGCCATCAATGATAAAAAATGCATATTCTAATCCAAGAAGAGAACTAAAAGCTTGAAATGCTAACACAACCGGGAAAAGAGTAACAAACACTTCATATAAATTATATCATCGACAAGTACTTTATTTTTATTACTTTGACAGATTTACATAAGGAAATGAAAATAAAAAATACACATTTTTCTCTTGCATTACTTTCCAAATTTCTTTTAACTACTAGATGTAGTATCAACACTGAGGAGACTCCCTGATACTAATGGTAAAATGCAAGTAAAACATGCCAATACATTACCTTGAAAAAGGTCATCTGTGGTGGTTCATAATTGCCATCAGTGGTGCTTTTTGAACCGCCACAGATTTAGTGCTACTGATAATCGAGGATTATCAGTGGCGGTTTTTGAACCGCCACAGATACATTATCTGTGGCGGTTCCAGCCAAAAACTGCCACTGATAACCGTTTATCTGTGACAGTTCTAGCCACAAACCGCCACAGATACACGGTTATCTGTGGCGGTTCTATCCATAACCCACCACAGATATCTTGTATCAGTGGTGGTTTTTCAATAGAACCGCCACAGATACTCCCAGTATCAGTGGCGGTTTTTGGCTAGAACCTCCACTGATAATATAAGTATCAGTGGCAGTTTTAGCCAAAAACTGCCTTTGATAACGCCACATAACAAAATAAAAAATTTACATTTCAGGCTAGTCTCAGACGGCGCTAGCCATGCCCTCTGAAACAGCATACACATAGAACAGATATATCATACACATTGTAACAGATGTATACACAAAATAGCATAAGATTAGCCATAATGAAACATCAATTTACACTTTGTAATGAGACAAAATTTAAATAATGAAAGACTAAACTAGTTTTCTAAGTCTTCGGTGTTGGTTGGAGATACATGATGTGTAAAATGAGTATGGATGGCTGGATCGTTGTTGTCTTTGTCATGAAACTCACCTTTTGGGTTGATGATTTCCTTCATGATGAAGTAGGGGAGCTGTCCCTGAATAGCTTGGATTTCCATAGGAAGCAGTCCTCCCGTAGGCAACTTGAGGCACTATAAATAGGAAAAATAAATCTCAGAGTATATGGAAATTGAGTAGTGTGAATCAATGTGTGATGTAAGCATGACAACCCTCTACATCATTCTTTATTATTGTAGAACCTAAGATTTTGCACATGTATTGGCACACAAAGTATCTACATAAATTTGTGCCTTACGACTGCTTGTGACACTATAAAAATTGAATAAACTAAAATGTCATAAAAGGAGTTATTTACTATGAAATGCGATATAAGAATATTGCTTGTGTGCATACCGGAAATTTAGTACGGATTGAAAGGGATTTGTGGTATGAGCGGTATCTTGAGCTCTTTTTACAATATCTTTTGAATGCCTTATTCATTATAGTTATCATCTCTTCGTAGTTTTTTCTATCATTATCCAGCAGGTCCATGATCAGCATCTTGCTCTTCTCTAGAGTAATTACTACGATAATCTAGTGGAAGCTACACACACGTGTATGATGCCATAGTCATTAGTCCTAAGATCAAAGTAAAGAACAAAATCAATGAGTAATTTAACTAGCTAGTGAGAAACTAACTTACTTAAAATTGTATGGTAAAAGTATAAACTCCTTGTCTTGTAGCTTGATCAAAGTGTTGTATACGTATTCCTCGACCTCCTTTGGTACTCTTGTGATTTCGGCCTGGCAGACTATTCCCAGGTCGAGGAATCCCATTGGTCCCTAGGTTCTTCTTAGTTTGATCATCTCATATCTAGATAAGGAAAAAGTTAGACATGACATTTATTGGTATTACATGAATAAAGAACATGATTTATATATTAGACACTTACAGCGACTAGCATCTCAAAAAAGATATGTCGAGGGCGTCGTGATAGAACAAGTTGTGCAAGTACGGTTTTGCATAAGTGATTCAGCCAGACACTCTCGGTGTCATCCAAGTAGTGAGCATATGCTTTGGCTCCTTTTGTTCTCTACCTCGACAATTTAGCAAAGGCAGGATAATCATTTATGGTGTAGAACAACAGGCAACGCAAAGTGAGGTACTCTCATTTGTGAGCATCCCATACCTACACCCCAGGAGCCCACAATGTGTTGAGATCTTCCACCAATGGTGTTAGGTACACATCAATATCGTTCCCAGGTTGCTTCAGGCCTTGGATGAGTATAGACATCAATATGTACTTTTACTTCATACACAACCAAGGAGGAAGGTTGTACACACAGAGATTTACTGGCCAAGTACTATGACAGCTGCTCATGTTACCGAAAGATTCATTCCATCCGTAGTCAATCGGAACCTTATATTCCTTGGATCCGCTGCGAATGCTTCAAACCTCCTATCGATGTTTCTCCACTGCGTTGAATCAGCAGGGTGCTTAGTTATTCCATCATTCTTATGCTTATCTGAGTGCCAGCAAAGCAATTTTGCCTCTTTTGGGTTCGCAAACAACGCTTCAAATGGGGAATTATAGGTAGATACCATGCCACCTTAGTGGGAGGTCCTTTCTTCACCTCCATGCCCTCCTCGTCATCATCTGATTTATATTTACACTTGTACCGGGATGAGTGGCACACCGGACATACATGCAAGTTTGCGTACTGCTTGTGATATAGGATACAGTCATTTGGATAGACATGTATTCTTTCTACTTCCACTCCCAAGGGACAAAGAATCTTTTTGGCTTTGTAGGTGGTTGTCGGCAACTCGTTTCCCTCCGGAAGCATATCCGCTAACAGACCTAATAGTGATGTGAAACTCTTATCGGACCAACCATTGCTTGCCTTTAATTTTAGCAGTTCCAGCACGGACGATAACCTTGTGTATTTCAACTTGCAATCCAGGAACAAAGGTTTCTTCGAGTTGTCTATCAAGCCCCAGAATTTTACATACTCCTGCTCATCACGGTTCCCTTCTGCATCTCGTAGTATCTGATCCAGATTGTCATCCAAAGTACAATCGATATCATATAGAGTATCGTTGATTTCATCAACGATATCTAGAGTATCGTCGACTTCGTACACGATGGTAGTATTACTTGGTCCCTACGTAATCTGCTCTTCACCGTGACTGGTCCAACATGTATACCCCCTTTTGAAACCCCGTAGAATCAAGTGTGCTTCAATCTGTGCTAGGTTTCAAAACATCCAGAGATTCTCACAGTCAATGCATGAACAAGGCATAAATTCCACCCTCTTGTTCGACATATCTTCCTCTGCAGCTCTTCTAAAAGCGGAGACACCATTAATGTACTCGGCGCTCACATGATTCTCAGCGTACATCCAGCTTCGATCCATCTATGCTACATATGTAAAAATAGGTGTTAAACGATGAATTAAGTACTCTAGGAGTGCTCATGCGCATATGTGCTACATGAAGGCTAAATTTCTACTTGCTGATTAACCTATATAGCTCCTAACTTTGAAAAAGAACGAATGGGTATACATGTAAGAACCAACTACTAATTTAGATCAAAAAGCACAAATTGATCTACACAAGGTTATAGCAAATGTGTCCACTTTACATCACAGAGAACAAATGGATCTACAACAAGCTAGGTATAGAACACAGATTCATTTCCCCCAAGTTAGATCTAAAATTTAATTCAAATTTGAAAGAATTACTAATCTTAGATGACCAAGAGCACAAGAATCTACAATTACTGCTCCAAATCTAGGGTCTCTTTCACTAGAATGCCTCTCAATCGAAGCCACCTCAGATATACCTAGGAAACCCTAAAAATATAGAGGCGGTCGAGGCTCTCTATTCTTTTATAGAAAATAGAATCGATCATCATAGACGATTTTATCCAAAAACCGTCTATGATATCACATGACATCACAGGGTGACAAAAATCATCTGTACAGTTGGTGATGTCGCATGATATCATAGACGGTTTTATCCAAAAACCATCTGTGATGACACTAACATCGCATGCGATTTTATCACAAAACTGTCTTCGATGTCACTACATCACAGTTAGTTTTTAGATAAAACCGTCTACGATTATATCATTGCAGACGGTTTTGTCTACAAACCGTCTGTGATGTTCTTTTGTCTTCCCAATGCAGACACGCATAGTATTTCGAGTTGATCATTTCATCTTCCGAGAAAATTAAAACCATCTATTTAAATTCCACTTGGAAGATCGTGTTCCAAGCGGCGTTTCATTTCCCCAATGCAGATTGTTAATTGCAATTCCGCGGCTAAAAGAAGAGAGAGGCTAATCGGCCACCTCTACACTCGATCAATCAGCAAAACAAAGAAATCCCCTCCGATCCAATGCCTCCATGAGCAATTGAAAGAGCCCCGTCGATGCCTCCTCTGTTGGCTCCGCTGGGTCTCCGACGAAGGCTCCGCCACCACCTTCTCCTCTGACAAAACCTTCGCCTCCAACAAACCCTCCCCCTCTGCCACATCCAAGACCCCTGTGACCCCTGCGGGAACGGCTGCGGTGCAACTCCAGCGCCATATCCATGAAGAATCCGTTGGCCGCCCATTACCTGTCGCATCCGCCTCCAGCAGCTTCGGGTAGCACCCCTCCGTCCACCTCTGCTTCAAGTGTCATCGTCGAGTAGAAGCGTCCGCCGCTGGCCTCCTCATCCTCCTCCTTCGACGATGATAGCTATGACTCGTCAGAGGGCTATCATGACGACTAGGAGTTGGAGGATGACCCCGACAGAGCCAGGTCGAGCGAGGACTTAGACGATCGGAGAGACGACTCCGACTCCAACGACGACTTCGGTGACGACGAGTCGACTAATTAAGTAGTCTTTTTTAAACTTTTAGTCTTTTGTAGTTAAACTTTTGTATCTAGCAATGAGCTAGTTAAAATTTATATCTAGCAAGAAGCTTGTATATAATGCAACAATCTACTTCTCATATTAATACAGTAGTCTTTTGTAAGGTATGTTTCGCGTGTTTACTATTTTCAATTGATCATTACAGACGGTTTGTGTATAAAAACATCTGTGATGAGGGAAACATTACAGACTGTTTTATCCGTAAACCGTCTGTGAAGTTATACCTGTCATCATAGTCAGTTTGTGGATACAACCATCTGTGATATTTCCCTCATCACAGACGGTTTTATCCACAAACCGACTATGAACTTCTCAACTTCATCACAGACGGTTTGTGTATGAAACTATCTGCGATAATCAAACATCACAGACGGTTTCAGTCATAATCCATCTGCGATGTGCCCAAAACAGATCATAGACAGTTTTATAAAAAAACCATTAGTGATGACGTGTCTAATATAACCCCTTTTGTAGTAGTGGATAGACATTCTTCGACATAGCCTTACTTTATGCTTGTATGCATGGAGCCTTTCCTTTGATGACCCATGCATATATTTATATTTGTGATATACTATAAGTCTTGCTGAGTACAAATGCACTCACCATTCCTTGTTGATACATATTTAGAGGATGAGAAAGAAGACTGTCGTATCGATACCCTTACGCTGTAGGTTTTAGCAATGTTAACATATTAGGGTCACAACTGCATTCTGGCCTTTCCTGTGGATTTTCAATTGTTGGCTTGTAAGTTATACTTTGGGTCAATGGCCTACAATGCTCTTTATGATTTTAGCCAATAGGATATATTTTATTCTATCTAACCTTCTTCTGCTGTCGTAAGCAGGTGATATACAATTTCTGTCTGAAACTAAATTTCTATGCAGTTTTGGGATGTGACAACATTCCATGTTTTTTATCTGGAAGGTGTCAAAATAGTGTCTCTACATTTATGGCACCATCTAAGATGCCGCAAAAAAGTGTATTTACAATATATTATGGAAATTTGTAGAGGCAAATAAAAAAATGTTTATAAGAAAGTGACTCTAGGTGAGGTTTTTGTTGTGGTAGTTGGAGAGAGAATGCTTGTTGCACTGTTGTTACGTCATGAAGATACTATACCTACAATGCCTACATGAACTGTGGAGATTGATCAAGGTAACAATATTGTTGCTGAGTTGATTGTTCATCAAGAAAAGTGAGAACTCTAGTGTTCCTTTAATTATTACTCATAAAGAAGTTTTTATTAGAATATCCTCCGATGATTCTTTGTAATACATGATATTTGATAACACCATAGAGCTATCTAGTGTGATTGAGAAGGTTTCTAAAATTTCATGCTGGCGTTCACTAGATAGTACATATGCTTACACTTACGATTTCATTTTGATTGGAGATTATAGTTTAGATAATAAGTTTCATGTTTATCAATATGCATTACCTGTTTTAAGCTTAATGAATTGAAATTGTATGTTTTTGGTGCACCATTGTTTGGGCAATGTCATGATAATTTTGAGATGAATTTAAATGATAGTGCCTACCAACAACACGATGTGAATAAATGACAAAGCCAATGGTAAGGCATTGTAAGTACCAGAAGTTGCAGGTGGATTATCATAGCAAGTTACAAGACAACAAGGCGAGCTTGGCTAGCTACTCAGAATAGCTGAGGCTCCTATCAGTTAGTGTCAGCTTAACATATCTTAATAATGATTTTGAATATTCAAAATCCCAACAACAGGCATAAAATAACAAGAAATGTGCACCAACTACTTATGGGTATTTTTTTTGATAACGGAAGATTTTATTGATTTCAAGAGCATTACATCAAGATGATACAAAGCCTTGAAAAACACTTCCCGCCTCTGCTTAACACGAAGCACACAGCCAAACACAAAGAAAAATCAAACACACACACTCTAGTGACTATCAATCCGAAGACTAGACCGCCACCCATGAGCCTGGGAATAAAAATTCATGGCCACCCGCGCTAAGCACTGCGTAGCCTCCACCAAAATAGGTCGCAACTCCACCTTCTGCAGCACAGCCCATGTACGGAGCCAATGGATAATAGCAAAAATAACCTGCAAAGAAGACGATTTGGTTTTCTTTTTAAACACTCTATCATTCCTGCTTAACCATATAGACCAACACGAAGTTGCAGCGCCAAGGAGAACAATGTTTCTAATGTTCTTATGAAAACCACGAATCCAACTTCCAAACATATGAGCAACGCTTGTTGGACTAGATATGCTGAAGGCGAAATAAATTAAGGTCCAAACTGTATGCGCATGACGACAGTCAAAGAACAAATGCCTAATTGTTTCAGGTTCGTAACAAAAGCAACATGTTCTGCTTCCTTGCCAATTACGCTTTGCTAGATTGTCCTTTGTCAAAATTACTCCTCGCCTAAGATACCACAGGAACACCTTAATTTTAAGGGGAGCTTTAAGTTTCTATAATTGTTTATTTAAATTTGGCACACCACTTTTAATCAAAGCCTGATAATGAGATTTCACCGTAAAATGACCATTTTGGCATAAATTCCAGCGGAACTCATCATCCATCTGAGTTAAATTAATGTTTTCAATGCGAGAAAGTAATCCAGTCCAAGCCACTAACTTTGGTCCAATCAATGACCTTCTCCAAGAGATGTTTGGTTGATCAGTTATGAAGACCTTAGCAATGGTTGTAAACTTCCTTCTAACAATACTATATAATCTCGGGTATTGATCTTTGAGAGGTAAATTTTCAAGCCATCTATCCTCCCAGAATCTCACTTGTGATCCATTATTAATCTTGAAGGAACCAAACCGAAGAAAATCGTTCTTTACCTTCATCAAACTGGACTAGAAATGAGAATCGCCTGATCTCCACACCGCATGAACTAAAGGCTTAGAACCTAAGGCCCTATTTGAAAGCAATGTATTTCAAAACTATGGTTTTGATATACTATGGTTTACAATTGTTTTGTCATGAATACCATGGTTTTACCAAATCTCTTTAAAACCATGGTATTTCTTGGAACTACCAACTGTTTGGATGCAACATCACAAACCATGGTATTTAAGTGGAAATAGACAAGAAGCTAGCCAAAACCATGAAAACTTTGGGTTGGAGTGGAGTTTCAAATACTCCAAAAATACCATGGTATCTACCAAACCATGGTTTTTAATACATAACTTTTGGCATGGTAACCAAACACCTCATGGTATAAAATACCATGGTATTCTTAGAAACCATAGTATTGCCTAGAAACTATGAAAATACATTGCTTCCAAACAGGGCCTAAGTATTTATTCCTAAGCAACTGTTACCAGGTACCCTTAGTTGTTAAAAGTTTAAACAACCATTTACTTAAAAGTGCAATATTCTTAATGTGCAAATCATATGTATCCCCAAACCACCTTGATCTTTTGGTTGACAAAGGATGTTCCACTTTGCAAGGCGATATTTCCGCTTTGTTTCATCCCCTTGCCAATAGAACCGAGAACGAAAATAATCAAATCTCTTAAGAACTCCTTTAGGAATTGCAAAAAAGGACATCATGTACATTGGCAGGCTACTTAATACTGAATTAATCAATGTCAGTCTACCTCCCACGGAAAGATGTTTTCCCTTCCAACTACTTAATCCATTTTGATGAGAGTCCCTTCATTCGTAAGGCTTGAAACAGGAATTGCCAATTAACTTTATCATAGGCTTTATCAAAATCGATCTTAAAAATAACTCCACTAAGATGTTTCCTATGCAACTCATGCAAAGTTTCATGCAGAATGACGACTCCCTCAAGGATGTTTCGTCCTCACATGAAAGCTATTTGAGATGGGTTGACAACTTTATCCGCAACCAGGTTCAGCCTATTTGTGGCAACTTTCATGAAGATTTTAAAACTCACATTGGGAAGATAGATTGGCTTGTATTGCTGAATTATATTAGCCTCTTTAACTTTCGGTATATGGGTTATTACACCAAAGTTCAGACAAAAAAGAGGTAGATCCCCAACTTATAATTCTTGAAACATACAGAATAGATCCCCTTTGATAACATCCCAGAATGTTTCATAAAATTCAGCCGGGAAGCCATCTGGACCCAGAGCCTTATTATGCTCCATCTGGAAAATAGCATCTTTAACTTCACACTCAGTGAAATGTGCAGTTAAAAGATCATTTTCCGTCTGTGATACCCTCACAATATCATGATAATCATCCTCATCTAGACTCATCAGACTCTCCATAGACTCTCCAAATAGTTCTTTGTAGAACTTAGTTATATAGTTTTTAAATTGCTTTGTCCTTCAACTTTCCCGTCGTCCTTGTCTAGGGAATAAATCCTTTTCTTCCTATTTTTACCGTTGGCAATCAACTGAAAGTATCTACTATTATTATCCCCTAATAGGACGACTTTCACTTTAGCCCGCTGATAATATTTGATTTCTTCCTCGCTAAGAAGACTAGCTAAATTATCCCAAGCCTGAGCTAGATATTCTCGCTCGATCTCGGTCAAAACCCTAACCTCAGCCGCTATATACAACTCATAAATAGTCGACTGGAATTCAGTTTTCTTCTGGTTGTAAATTCCATTAGTATGAGAAGCCCATCCACGAAGAAACCTCCGCATCGCTCCCAATTTGTGGTTCCAGCGTTGGACTGAATTATTTCCTCTGACCGGTCTATTCCAGATTTGTACCACTTTGTCATAGAAATCCTCTCGAGCAAACCAAGCCAACTCAAATCTTGTAACACCCCGGCGCCCAACGCACCATGAATGCTACCCAAAAACCCATTTTAAAGAATGACATCTCTACGAGAAGACTGAAAATGAATTCAATCTTAAATCCCTTAAAGCGGCTTAAAACTAAGCCACCAAAATTTACAAAATTTTGGCATGACCTCTCTAGAATAGAGGACATCCACTCAGTAGACAAAAGAATGATAGCAATCATATAATATATCAATCACTCAAATTAGGAAGAAACATTCTAGCAGGTCCTTAGATAATCAATCAAACCCCCAATAGAAGTTAAGAAACTCCAACCCGACGAACAACATATTACAACCTCATTAATTACATCCAGAATTATTGAATTTGTTAAATCAATTGTTGAAGACCGAAGTCGTGCACGTGATACTACTCCCAAACAGACGAATCCGCTTCAAGGTACCTAAAACAGGAAGCAAACAAGCGTGAGTCTAAGACTCAGCAAAGTGCAACATTAATAAAAAGTAATGAATTCAATTGAATTACTTTTACTCTAGAATTTGATATAGCCATTACTAAATGGAAATCAACAAGTAAAAGAAACGATAACTAACTCCACTTAACACACCAACTCGAAAACATAACTAAATCTTACCCTCGCCTCAATAAACATTTTTGGATGAGTCCACGCCTCAATCCTCAACCTGTTCTTCCCATTCTCATCAATCTCAATTATCAGTTGCAACACACAATGCAATGGAATGCATTTATGCTTTCATACTCAAGTGCACAAAACATACAAAAGCAGAATCTCATATCCATACATCACAATCAACTCATTAAACATAATTCATCATCGTAAATGAATACAGATGCAAATATGCCAAACAAAAGCAGAATATCATATCCATACATCACAATCAACTCATTAAACATGATTCATCATCGTAAATGCAATCTGAGATGCAAATATGCCAAACAAAAGCGAATATCATATCCATACATCACAATCAACTCATTAAACATGATTCCTCCTTGTCAATGCAATGCAGATGCAAATATGCTTGCATGTTCATATCTCATTTCATTTCACAATTCTCATGCATATTTCACAATTCTCATGCATATGATGCATCATGCATGTCTTATTTCCTCTTTTAGCACATCTGGGGTATTGCAGAGCACAACCCGTCGTCGTGCCCTCAAATCAACCATGCATGTCTCATCTCTTCTTTACTTTATACGGTATTGCCGAGCACCACCCGTCGTCGTGCCCTCAAACCCAACCATCCTGTGGAAGGGCTGCCGAAAGCAGGACTTGCCCGCTACCCGATGGCGGGTCCCTCACGCTATCACCGCTCCCATCCACGCCCGGTGATGGGACTCTGAGAATAGGAACTCCGAGCACACCGGATTAGTCATACAGACCATATGACTTTCTCACCGCCCTGGCTCAATGCACTTTTCATGAATGCACATATGCAAATGCCATTCTCAACATCATATCCAAATTCTCAACTTCCGTATTCATATTCTCAACACTCATAATCATATTCCTAACACTTATAATCACATTCTCAACACTCATAATCATATTCCTAACACTCATAATCACATTCTCAACACTCATAATCACCTCCTCAACATTCATAATCACCTCCTCAACATTCGTATTCATACTCACATCACCAATACTCGAGTAATTACCAATTCCATCTATCTTGATTATAGATCAAACCATTTTCGCAATCAAACTTCATACTCCGTCCTCACATTCAATTCATTTATCATCAATACTTCATACAAAAACCATAATTCTTTTATCATGAATACGAATTGAACCATCATTCTTAACTCAAAACTCATGTCTTTGATATCAATAATACCCTAAACCTACTAATGAGCACCAACATGGAACATAAGTTATCACAACAAATCACATGGACAAGGCACATGATTCTTTAATGTAGCACACATAGCAAACAAACAAATATGCACGTGCAAGTTTCATACTTTAATGTCATTCATGGATACCCACATAGCCTACCCATACTAGTGTTGTCAATATAACCACAACAAACATTAGCGGTTCACAAATCAAATCAATCAAGACATTCAACCTACAATTCACAAAGTTCAATAAATTGATGCACTTGCATATAATCTAGGTTTGAACGATAGCATAACCAATTAACCATTCTCATTCATCACATTGCAAGCAAAATCAAACATGAAAATATTAAAATAACACATGGATAATTATATGCTTGCAAAACCAAATGGCCACCTAAGCCACAACCGAATACAATACACTTGCCTTCAACTTCCTGAAACAATGTGGCGAGAAGAAGATGCCACAACCGGGATCACACCACCTGCACAAGGATATAACGCACTGAAAACATGCCCAAATCAACACAAAACTCATAACTAAGTCGGCTTTGCAACCCACTCCTAAAACCCGAAAACAGCAATCTGCCAACCCGGGATAGCACTCGGTAAAACGGTCATAACTTTTAGTCGGATGAACGAAACTTAGTGATTTCAGTTTCTATTGAAAGGTAATTCAATTACCTACAACTTTTTCTATAGCCGACCAACCGGGAAAAGCACTAATTCTTCTCAGATTTGCGACGAACAGCAGACGAACATAATTTAACTTGTTCTGGACAGCAATCGGTAAATTAGCCATAACTTTCAAACGGCTAAACGAAATTTAGTGATTTCGGTCTCTATTGAAAGGTAATTCAATTATCTACAACGTTCGCAATAGCCAGACCCCCAGGAAACGCTGGCAAAATTAACAATTTCGCGCTACAACAGGGCACAAGAATTTGCTCGAAAATAAACTGCACAGTTTCTAGAGTTCTACCTCTAATCCATTCCACATACAACCATTCAACCAATAGAACTCCATGGCAAGAACCCTAACCCAGCCACCCAAACCCTAGATTCAATCCTCACCTTGGCTCAAGGGAGAAATCATGAGGAATGGAGGAAGAGCCCCACGGAGGAGAGGAGGAGGGGCCATGTGGGAGTGCTCAGCCAGCCACTGTGGCTGCTCATTGCTGCTGCCAGGGAGGAAGCAGACACGCCGCCCGGGAGGTAGGGTAGGCTGACGCTGGGGAAGGAGCAGGCTCGGCCGGCCAGGGAGAGCCAGGGGCGGCGCTCAACCGGAGGGAGGGCGCAGGGAGAGGAGGGCGAGGGAAGAAGGAAGGCGTCGGACACCAAGGGAGAGGGCTGCGGCAGCCGAGGAGGAGGGAGGCGTATGGGGGTGAGGGAGGGGAATGGGCTAGGGTTTCATTCTCCCCAAAAGGCCCAAAAAAACACCCCTACAAGCCTAGATTTGCTCCCTCAAGCCCAAAACCCTCAACCGGGTCCTCCTAAAGCCCAAGAGATGCCTTTGCAATATCATATATATATATATATATATATATATATATATATATATATATAATCTCCCTAGAGTTCACTTGGAATAATACAAGCCGACTAAAATTAACCGCAAAAGCTTTATGGCCTAAAGAAAATCCTTTACCGATAAGCATTCGGCAAAAGCCAGAACTTTTGACAAGATTCTTAAAACCGAGAGACGACAAAACAATTCCGGCTAAAAAAAACCCTGGTAAATAAATTTGCGGTATCACAAATCTGAATGGTTTATGAATACCCAAAAAAGTTGGTGTTCCAATATCAATAATTAAAGGTGTATGATCCGAAATGCCCCGATCAAGAGCTTGAACAGAAACCATGGGGAATTTAAACTCCCACTTAGTAGTCATGAGAACCCTAGCTAACTTCTCATAAGTAACGGTAGGTAAAGAATTTGCCCATGTAAATTGACGACCAGTGAGCTCGATCTCCCTTAAATCAAAGCTATCAATCACAGCATTAAATAAAAAGGGCCAGCGTACACTGAATCTATCATTATTCTTTTTCTTTTCTACTTCGCATAATGTTGAAATCTCCTCCAATAAGAGTCGGTAGAGAATTGCTTTGGCATGATCTTACAAGTTTAGCCAGAAATGCTGATTTAAAGTCATCCTGGGCTGGACCATACACAGCCCTTAGAATCCATTTAAAATTATCTGACTTATTGCTTAGATGAAATTTGATAAAAAATTCCCCTTCCACAATCAATGATAAATCAAATGATGCTGCATTGATTCCTAGAAGAATTCCACCGGACCTCCCTCTAGGAGGTAAACAATGCCAAACGAAATCCGCACCGCCAGATAGTCATGCCAGATTCGATTCAGGTGATGATTTGCTTGTCCTTAGGAACCATGGCGGAGAACCAAACAAGCTCAAGTGTAGAAGAGAAGTCAATAAGCATAAAACAAGTTCTATGCATGAGTTGGACTTGGATTCGACTCCAAGATAGCACTGATTTGTTTCGACCACCTCGACTTCGTCCGGACTCCGTTTGGGGTGTTCTTGTACTTCTGTGAAAGCTTATAAAGTATACTTTCTAATGGATCTGGAACCATCTTCAATTTCCATCTGAGTTGATGGGAAACAGCAAAACAAGTGACGTCACTTTTCCAGTCCGAGTTGACGTGGGCCTTGGGCCATGTAATTTGAGTTGTAATTGGCCTCCCTCTATTTGGTCTGAGTTTTCCCCACCTCTCCTTTATAAAAACCTAGCCACTGCATCTATTAGGGTTGGGTTTTGTTAGATTGAAAGTTAGCGTTGCTACTTCCTCCTGTAATCGTGCATGTTGGCTAAACCGCCCGAATTACTGTCTTTGGAACCCCACCTTTCTCTAGTTTTCAGATTGAACAATTCAATCCCATTGCAAATCAGTTGCTTGTTCATCTTGTTCTTGCTTATTTTTTGGTTGCTTGCAGGGATAAAGGCCTTCGTGGCGAGGTTGATCGTGCTTCCAGCAACATCAATCACAATTCGGGAGTTGGTGTAACGATTGCTAAGGCGCATCGTCTGGGGACGGTGTAGTCGGGTCACCAATGTCTTCTCCTCCCAAATTGTAACACCCCAATTTTTGCTTTTCTTGCATTTAAATGGTATTTTGAATTTTTGGGAATTTCTGGAATTTATTTGGATTTATTTGGATTTATTTTGAATTAAGCCATTTACCAAATTAATTAAATAATAGAAAAGTTAAAATAAAATTTTGCTAAAATATTTTATTTGAGTCACAAATGTCCTAAAATATTTTGGGAATTTTCAGAATTTTTCTAGTATTTTTAAAGCCCCAATGAATTATTTTATTTTCGAGAATTATTTTTAATCGAAAAAAATTAAAAACCGAATGAATAGTATTGGGCGAGTCATGTCTTGTTGGCTCGAGCTCCCTAAGCTGCAGCCGTCCGATCTCCATCCGAGCGGTCCATGTCGCGCACGTCGTAATTAGAATCGCCACCGGATTCACGCCGCAGGTGTGTGGCCTCGGTTCCGTGCTTTTCACGGAAGTCGAGGGGCTATTTATTGCGCGCCACCGGGTTGTGATCCCCACCTCGCGCCGCACCCATCCATTACATCTCACGCCGCGCTAGAGTCGCCGCCGCCTGCGCCGCCGCGAGCTTCGCCCGAAGTTCTCGACCATCCGCCGCACTTCTTGGCGTCGTTAAAATGCGCCTGCGGTCATCCTCGCCGTCGCCGTTGGTCCTTGAGTTTCTCACGTCAAGCGCGTCGGGGCGCTACTTCTTCACGCTGGAGGACCACGGAAGCGCCCGCGCCGCATGTAAATGCGTCTTCGTCTCCGGTGAAGCGGCGCGCCGCGCTCGTCTCCGCAAGGCAGACTTCTCCGCCGTCCGATCGCGCATCAACGACCGGTTTCTCCCGTCGCCCCAAAAATAGTAAACTCCAACTTCAAACCTCCGCCGTTAGATGCAAATCCGAGGGCAGCCGTCGTGCCACGCCGCTATTCCTTTGTGTGCGTGTGTGACAAAGCGGACCCACGTCGATCGCCGTCTGACGGCCGTCTTGGCGCGTGTCATGACAACGCGACCCACATGTCGGCCAGCGCCGTGCTGTGCCCACGAGCGGCCGACAGCCGCAGCCCGCATGTCGGCCGCATCGAGCGAGGCCGTGTCATTCTGAAAAAGAAAATATTTATTTAATTCGGAATATTGATTTAAAATGTATATTTGAAACTTCAAGCGCTTATAACTTTTGCGTTTTAACTCGATTTGAGTGATTCTAATTTCTATAAATTTTAAAATTGTGATCTTTCTGTTTATGAATTTTATTTGAATTTTTGAGTACTGTTTGTCTACTGTTTATTTATTTATTATTGTTTATTTACGTTCTGCGTAGGCGTTGAAGTGCAAGAAGGTTTTAGAGGAGAGGTTCGACCGAAGCAAGCTCGGGAGCGAGAATCGATTACTTTTGAAGGCAAGTTGTGTTTGATCATGTTGAACCTATTAGAAAATTATTTTGATTTAATTTATTGCATGCTAATTTAGTAAAATTGGATTGAATGAATTTTGGGATTAGCTAAATGCCTAGTTCTTGTGCTGCCACCTTGTAAGTAAATAATTGTAGGCCATGAATCATTTGTCACCCTAGGTTGTGGATTAATAGTTGGACATTAATTAATTGCCAACATGGGTTGAGTAGACCAAGTAGTATGCTTAGCCACCTTACGTGGACAATTCATGATTTTGGAAATACCAAAGTAAATATTGACTTAATGAGATATGGAACATGTTTTGTGAATGAGACATGTGTTATTGAGTTGATGATAGCACGTGGTGCAATGGTAAGAAACCGGGTGGGAAAATGATTTAGGCTGGGGCAAATGGCAAGATTATTCTTGGTGGGCCAAGAGTGGCAGCAGAAGTAATTAAATGTTGGTTTTGTTGGTTTTGGATATTTGAGTTACTCTTGGTTAGTCTTGCCTCGGTCAACTAAGGACCTAACCTTGCAAGCATTTGAGCGAGTCTTTCATACAACCACAAGCTCCGTAATGGGGCGGGCTTAAATGGAGTAATGCCGGAAGTCTATTTTTTGAATGCTTTCGTGGTGGTGTGAGGCCGGAGTAGCGGAATGAGAACTCACATGGCGCAAGAGGGGCCACAGGTGTAGTAACCAGTCCCTCGGTGTTGAAACCTTAGAGGCGTCTTGGGTTTAGATGGAACTTTGGAAAGGCTTAGTTCTGTTATTTGCCTTGGTGGTATTTGGTGTATCTTGTGGGTAAAGTGTATAACCTCTGCGAGTGTACAACCTATTCGAATAGCCGTGCTCACGGTATTGAGCATCGCTCGGTGATTCTGATCAAGGGTTAGATTTTCATGAAAATGACTTGTTGATGGAAAATGCTTGGGTTGGTAATGATGAGACTGGACTTAGGACTAAAGAATGATTTACTGATTGAAGTGTTTGCGAAAGTTACTATTCCTACTCTGTTTTCTTGCTTTGCAAATTATTCTTTTTTATCTTGAATCTTTGTACTACACATGAACCAAAGCCTATCCTTTGTACTAAGCCATGCATGTAGAATATTAGAATTGCATTACATGCATGACTTCTTTGAGTGCTCAAAGTACTCACCACAACAACACAACCAGTTGAAGAAAAAGCAACCTGCTCGGGGAGGTGGAGTTTGAGGAGGAGCCGACAAACTAGGGAAGCGAGCCGGTCGAGTTACTGTGGCAAATTGGTTGGCGCCACGAGTTTATTTTATTTCATTGCATTTGAATACTTAATAATTCTTAGCCTGCTAATCGTATCTTTATAACTTGACCATAAGGTCAATCAACTAGTTTAGTATTTAATTAAAGTACTTATTATTTAGATTGGTTATGGTATGATATGTACCAATGTTGAGGCTGTGTGCACTAACGCGTGATCTGGACTAGTCTTGAATACCTGAAGGTCGGATTTACAAACCGGGTCCCGACACAATCGAATCCACCTCTTTCTTCGAAAGATCGGGACCAATCGTTCTATCAAGTGGTATCAGAGCGCCAGGTTGATCGGTGAGAGATTGCTAGTTTGCGTTTATTTACCTACAGTCTAGAAAATGAAATATATATATATAGTAGATTAAATTGCCTCTGTCCAAACCAATTTGAGCTTTTACTTTTACTGCTTAGTCCTTGCTTGTTGAGTCTTCGGTTGCATTGTTGTGTTGAGTTGCTGGTCTAGTGTTCTTCCTTTCAAGTTTTGAGTTCGAGTCACGTAATTTGTCATCGTTGCGTTCATCCCCTTCAAGCTTGAGTCGATTTCCTTGTCTAATTAGCAGATCCATTTTGGTTGGCTGAATTATGTGTGTGCTTTGTTCCCTAATCCGAGTGGATCTCTGTGTTCTTTCCAAGAAGGAGTTAGTTTCCAAGAAGAGATCAGTTTGCGAATCAAAGAAAGTGGTAGGTGCAAATACAAAAGCCACACCAAAATCAGAAAGAAAAATGGCAGGTGCAAATCCAAAAGCCGCGCCAGATTAAACACATATCAAAGTTTAGAGAGAGAGAGAGTATCTTTTAATTACCTTTATACCCTTGGTTTTTCCGAAAGTCACATGTGGTGAGTTGGGTTTTGTGGTCTCCTGAGTCGATCTAAGAGTGTTTTGTGACACCCTGCAAAAAAATAGAGAGAGCAACTTGTTGTTTCGGTTGTTTTGGTGATGACGTTTGTGTCTCGGCCCGTATCTCTAGTATGGTTTGGACTAGGACCAGAACAATACTATCGTTGAATGATTACTCAACTTGTCTTTGACTAACATGGTTCAAGTTTCTCCTTGTGCAGTTTCAGCTACCTACAACTCCACATATTTGAACCCTACTGTGTAGGAACTAGCACCCCACCTGTAGTGCCACTCCCGGAAGTTGTTTTCGTTTCTTGCTAGTTGCCATCACCTCCTTGCTGAACATGGTAAGAACGGGTAAGAGCATGATTGAATAGGTTGAGAGTGGGCAACTTTACACCACCACACACCTTTGTAGATAGGGATTTTCTTCTGACCTTGTGTTAGTTCTTTTGTTGTTTCTTTTTTTTTCTAACAATGTCAGAATCAGTGGACAATACCAATCAGCATTCACCGCGCACAAGGGGCATCATCCAACACTTTGAGTGCCAACTACGATTACACACCGAAGTGCTTGATGAGGATGTGCATGTTACTAATGTCTGTCTTGGTCAATTGGAGGCAGCCCAGATTAATACCAACAACAAGCTCACAACCTTCGAGGTTTCTATTGGAATGATCAACACCTCTCTTGTTGCGATCTTGAAACAACTTGAGGAGAGGGGTCATGCACGCCCAGCGGATGGAAATGTGACTAGCGCAGCAGGTGACAATGAACAGGACTATTCAGCGAACACAGAAGTTGGGGAAGATGAAGATGTTAGACCACGACGACAACTACACCACAATCGTCTAGGTATGGGATTTCAGCCACCACAGCGAGAGGTACGCGATAATGATGATTTCTTAGGAACGATTAAATTCACCATGCCGCCTTTTGATGGAAATATGATCCTGATGCATACCTCACTTGGGAACTAGCTGTAGTTCAGAAGTTTGCTTGCTATGATTTTCCTGAACATAAAAGGGTTAGAGATGCAACTAGCGAGTTTACTGATTTTGCTTATATTTGGTGGTGTGAATATCGTAGTAAGAACCCAAATAATATGCCACCAACTTGGAATGCATTGAAAAGGATCATGCGAGCAAGATTTGTTCCTTCATATCATGCGCGTGACTTGTTACATAAACTACAACAATTGAGACAAGGTAGCAAATCTATAGAAGAATATTATCAAGAGCTACAAATAGGCATGTTGCGCTGTGGGTTAGTGGAAGAAGGAGACGCTTCTATGGCTAGATTTATGGGTGGGCTAAACCGTGAAATTCAGGACATGTTAGCTTACAAGGAATATAATTCTATCACCTGTTTATTTCATCTTTCTTATAAAATTGAAAGGGAAGTATAGGGACGACGCACAAGCTAAAGAACTAATGTTTCTGCAGGTCGAACTACTTCATGGCAGCCATACACACCCATTGCTAGCCAAAGCCGTGCATCTCCATAGGGAGCTTCTAGCAGCCATCCACACACTTCTCCAACAAACTCAGCATCGCGGGTACCTGAGGCAACAAAGGGATCAACACAAACACCCGCTAAGAGCGCTTCTTCTGTTGCATCCATGGGAAGAACTAGGGATATTTCGTGCCTACAATGCAAGGGATATGGGCATGTGAGGAAAGATTGCCCAAGCAAACGTGTGCTGATTGTGCGTGATAATGGTGAGTATTCCTCCGCTAGTGATTTGGATGATGAAACATATGCTATGCTTGCCACTGACCAGTAGGATGTGGAGATGAGAAAGAAGAAGAGCACATTGGCGCTGAAGATGCAGAACGCTATGAGAGCCTCATTGTGCGGCACGTGGAGTGCCCAAATGGGGAAGGCCGAACAGAACCAGCGACACAATTTGTTTCACACCAAGTGTGTGGTCAAGGAGCGTTCATGTCGCATCATCATTGATGGGGGTAGCTGCAACAATCTAGCAAGTTCTGAGATGGTTGAAAAACTTGAGCTAAAAACAAGCCCACATCCACATCCGTATTGCATCCAGTGGTTCAACAATAGTGGTAAGCTAAAGGTAACACGATTGGTGAGTACACTTTGTTATTGGTTCATACCATGATTATATTGAATGCGATGTTGTGCCCATGCAAGCATGCTCTATATGTTGTTAAATTGGTAGTGGCGATATGATGAAGACTCTTTGCATCATGCTAGAACTAATCAAGATACTTATTTGTGCATAAAGAAAGAGGTGTGTTACATCCCATGTCCCTGAAGCCATTTTAAGGGATGAACTTGCTATAGCTAGCAGAGAGAAAAATCATAAACATGCTAAAAGTGAAAATCAGATTGTAGCAAAGGGATTTTTGCAATATAAAGAGGGCAACTCTAAATCTGTTCATGAGAGGAAAATGAGACTAAACTAAAAAGTGTTTGTTTAATTGCTTTGAAATCTAATTTGAATGAATTGAATGATGGCTCTACTGTTTGCTATGCTTTGGTTTGCAAAGAAGCTTTGTTTTCATTTGAAGGTGCGTCTTCTTCCTTGCCTCCTGCTGTCACTAATCTTTTATAGGAGTACATCGATGTTTTTCCAAAGAGATGCCACCAGGATTGCCACCAATTCATGGGATTGAGCATCAGATTGACCTTATCCCCGGGGCCTCCTTGCCAAATCAAGCACCATACAGAACCAATCCGGAAGAAACCAAGGAGATACCACGCCAAGTGCAAGGATTGCTTGACAAAGGGTATGTGCGCAAATCTCTTAGTCCATGTGCTATTCCAGTACTTTTAGTTCTTAAGAAAGATGGATCATAGCACATGTGTGTGAATTGTAGAGCGATTAACAACATCACAATCAGATATCGTCATCCTATCCCTAGGTTAGATGATATGCTTGATGAATTAAATGGCTCTCTTGTTTTCTCTAAGATCGATTTGCGTAGTGGATACCATCAAATTTGCATGAAATTGCGGGATGAATGGAAAACAGCATTTAAAACAAAGTTTGGCTTGTATGAGTGGTTAGTAATGCCATTTGGGCTTACTAATGCACCTAGCACTTTCATGAGGTTAATGAATGAGGTTCTACGCAAGTTCATCGGTAAATTTGTGGTGGTATATTTTGATGATATTCTGATATATAGCAGATCGTTGGAAGAATATCTTGATCATTTGCATGCTGTTTTTGAAGCTTTACGTGATGCACACTTATTTGGTAACCTTGAGAAGTGCACCTTTTGCACGGATCGAGTGTCTTTTCTTGGCTATGTTGTTACTCCGTAGGGAATCGAAGTTGATCAAGCCAAGGTTGAAGCCATACTGACTGGCCAATTCAATAGCGGTCCACCACAGTGCGAAGTTTTCTAGGACTTCTTGGATTCTATCGCCGCTTCGTGAAGAATTTCAGCACCATTACTGCACCATTGCACGGGCTCACTAAGAAGGGGTTACCATTTGTTTGGGGCAGCACACAAGAGAACACCTTCAACTTGTTGAAAGATAAGTTAACACATGCACCACTTCTCCAACTACTAGATTTTAATAAAACTTTTGAGCTAGAGTGTGATGCTAGTGGAATTGGGTTGGGAGGTGTGTTGTTGCAAGAAGAAAAACCTGTTGTTGAGCGAGCTTAGTTTGAACTATTCCACTTGATAAGTAGCTATATGTACTAGTTCGAATTTTGGAAACATGGCAACATTATTTATGGCCCAAAGAATTTGTTATACATTCTGATCATGAATCACTAAAGCATATTCAAAGTCAAGGAAAACTGAACCGTAGGCTTGCAAAGTGGTTTGAATTCAATAAGTCTTTTCCTTATATCATCAAACACAAAATGTGAAAGGAGAATATTATTTCCGATGCCTTGTCTAGGAGTGCCTTGGGAGGATATTTCTATGGACTTTGTTTTAGGATTGCCGCCTCTCCTTTATAAAAACCTAACCGCCGCATCTATTAGGGTTGGGTTTTGTTAGATTGAAAGTTAGCGTTGCTACTTTCTCCTGTAATCGCGCGTGATGACTAAACTGCCCAAATTCACATCTTGAACCCCACCTTTCTCTAGTTGTCAAATTGAACAATTCAATTCCATTGCAATTCAGTAGCTTGTTCATCTTGTTCTTACTTGTTCTTTGGTTGCTTGCAGGGACAAAGGCCTTCGTGGTTAGGTTGATCGTGCTTCCAGCAAGATCAATAACACTTTGGGAGTTGGTGTAACGATTGCTAAGACGCATCGTCTAGGGACAGTGTAGTCGGGTCGCCAACGTCTTCTCCTCCCAAATCGAATCCACCTCTTTCATCAAAAGATCGGGACCAATCCTTCTATCACTACCTCTCGGTTGGAGCATATATGTCATACTGTTATGTCTCTTCATGAGCTTCTTTGAGAGTTTCCACGTCTCATGGATTGTGACCAATAGTTAGCTCACATAGGTGTATTCTTACAAGAATACCTTTGACGGATACCCAACACACAGGTATCCCCGGCGAGAGAAAAGCGTATGGGCACGCCCTTTGTACTAAACTTCGGGGCCCAAGGCCTCGACCAAGTCGACCCGAGCGATCCGACCAAGCGTCCGGGGCGGGCACCCCAGCTTCTGGCGTCACGGATGTCCCGACCAGCGGGTGAGACGGACCAATAACCTCGAAACAAGCTCAAGCCATCTTGCGTCAACAAGCCAGCGTCAAATCGCCGAAGCCGTGCTGACCGGTCACCTACCGCGTCTGGCGCCTCGGCGCCAAGCTGAGCGAGGGTGGGAGGCGTAGCGCCTTCGAGCGGTTCGAAATTTGGCGCCCGGCGTCGGCGCTGACAAACCGGAGAGCAGGTCGCCGTTTCCGGAGGAGACGGACCGCACCTTGCTCGGCAGCTTCACCAGAGCTTCGGCCTTGAGGCCAATAACTACCGTCGGAAGTCAAGTCCGGCGACTAGACACGGCGGCGAGACGAACACGAGGCGAAGACCAGACTCCGGCGTAGGGGAGCCCCATCCATTTTTCCTTCCACGCTCTATGTAACAACTTCCCGGCTATATAGGGAAGCAGCCCTCGGGCGAGGGAGGACCCGCAGACGAAGTATCCTTTTACCAGGCCGAGCATACCCACGAGCTCAAGGTCCTTTGTGTTCGCAGCCCCTCCACGATCACGCGCTTGCTCGAGGCACTTACGCGGCCCTCGCTTATAATTCGGCAGGCTCATCGGCATCAATACAAACACACACCACCACCTGAAGCTGGAGTAAGGACATTCGGCCCGAACAGTATAAACATGGACCCTCTTTCCTCTCTTTTGGGTCTAACCATTCAAAACCGAAACCTGCGGCCCCTCAAGACTTACAAAATTTACTTGCGGTTCTCGAAAACAAGCAGTTGGCGCGCGAGGTTGGGGCTTCTTGGCGTCACCTTGTCTCCGGACTCCCATTTTGCTTCCTTGATGGATTCGCCGTCCGCGTCAACCACGGCGGGAAGCTCAACCTTGCTCCGCCATGTCCCAGGCCGAGCTCCGGGTACACGCACGCGTCATCCACACCCTCGGACCTTGGCTCGAGGCCCTCATGTGCCGACTCTGAAGCCGGCGCCCGCGATCTGCCCGGCACCGCCACCAGCGAACGCCTTCGCGCCTTTGCGGCGGCGCCTCGCCTCCGAAGACTGCGTTTTGTGGCAATGGTGGCTACGCGCGACCTCCGTCCAGAATTTTGGAAACTCCACGATGGTGACTACGGCTCCGACACGAAGCAAGCCTCGAAGAGCGATACACCGCCAATGCAGCGTGGCGGTGTGAAGCGATCAACCGGCCGCTCGCCAGCGGTCGGGAAGACCGCCACGGCGTCGAAGCGGGGCTTGATGCTGCAGTAAAGGCGGGTCATCCCAAGCCGCCCGACGGCACCGTCGGCGGAATTTGAGGCTGAAGCGGCAGGACTACGGCAAGCGGGTCGACCAGCGAGGCGAAACCAACTCGTGCCCCGCCGATACAAGCGGCGCCGCGCGTAATGTGCGCACAGTACACCAACAATTGGCGGAAGAAGCGGGTTAACCCGTGCTTCCCTCTTCAAAGCCAAAACGCGGCGATGCGATGTTGCTCGGCATCCACCCCAACCGAGCCGAGGCGGGCCACCTACCGGCACCTCCGGGAGCTGGTGAAACCGCCGTCTGGCATGTTGCGGCCCTGGCACCTCACTCGGGGTCGTTAGACGTCAAAAAACGCCTCGGCCGGTGAAACCGCTGCGGCAAAGCGGCCCAGGCCTCTACACCCGTGCGCAGCGTCTTGAGCAACATCGATTGCTGCGACACCCTCGGCCTCGAAGAAGGCGGACCGGCGAGCTGGCTCGTTCGCGGTCGCCGATAAGCGGCAGCCGTAACCGCCCAGACCGAGGGCGGAGTCTAAAGCATTCTCGCGGGAGATCCCAGGCGGATTTTCTGCCGCTTCCGAACGCAGTCAACATCGCCAAGTGCAGGACTTCGAACCCGGTGTTTGGTTAGAAGATTAGGCTACTTTGTCGAACGGGGGGCTCTAATGATCTCTTCATCATTCGATACCTCCCCCTCTATTTAAGCGGACTCGGCTCGAGCTTGGCTCGATACACCTTACCGGGAATATCAAGGCTGGGCCGACTTGAAGAAGCGTCTTAAATCGGCAACTTCGAAGACACGTACGGCGTACTGGAACTCTTCAGGACTGAAGAGCTATGGCGGCCGGAGAAAGCGCTCGGGGACTACATCCGCGCTTCTCCCAGCGATTACAATGAACTCCCGACATCGGCTGGCCTTGCGTCGTTGGAGCATTCTTCTGACACCACATCACGGGGCCTTGGTCCTAAGCCCAGGTTGCCTCAAACTTCGGGACCACCAAGGAGGCTGCTCGACATCGCCACCAACCACGCCTCCGGCGAGGCGATGGGGATCCATCAAGGGAAGGCCAGCGAAATCCGGCCCAGGCGGCGCGGAACAAGCGAGGCGGAGAGAAGCAGTCGCGAAGACCACGCGTCGCGACGGCCGCATATGCGACAAGCGGCGGTATGACCATCCGACCACGCCGAAAAGTTGATGGATGGCAGTGCCTGAACCACGGTACCCGTTTGCACAAAATAAGAATCACGAAGTCTGGCGCTTTCTCTCGAAACCCCGCGCGCGGGGCAAAAACGACCGCCACGGGCCGGAGAGACAAAGGCGAATGGCGGGTTCCCCGAACCCGGCGGATGCCTTATGATCTTCAGCGGACGAAACCTCGCCGACAAACACCGGCAAAAGCTCACCTACGAGAGTGCACGGTGACAGCGGTCCCGAAGTTACCTCGGTGGTCGGAGACCCGATCACAACCGATCAGGCGGACCACCGACCACATCCCATACGGGAAGATACCCGCACCGTCGTCGACCCCATCGTAGGATCGAAGCGCCTCCTGAAAGTCCTAATGGGCGGCAGCGGTCTCAACATCTGTATGTTGAGGCGGCTCGCTCCTGATCCGCTCGACCCTCACGACCGAGCAAAGGCGCCCTTCCACGTCATCCGGGCCATCAAGCCTACCCTGCAGGGGCGGTCGACTTGCCGTCACCTTTGGAGGACCGAACTTCCTTTGAAATCCTGCGTAGCCGGTAGTGGGGTTCGCGGGTCTGCCGCTATCCTAGGAGGCCATGCTCACGCCAAGTTCATAGCGGTCCCCAACTTCTGCGTACTGAAATTGAAGATCCGGGGCCCGCGGGCATCATTCACGAGTGTCCTCATCCTTCAGCTTGCTTTCAGCTATGAAGCAAGCGATTCTGGTAACCTCGGCCGGTCGCCGCGTCCGCCAACTCCTTTCCCGGAGGCAAGCCTCCGGGTCCATCCGCTCCCGGGTGGGGCCTGGGTCCTTCAGTCGCGGAGGACACGAAGGGATCGCGATCGATCCGAGGCCCGCCAAGGCGTGCGGGTAGGGTCCGCCCTCCCGCCAAATAGGAAAAGCCTTCGTCGACTTCCTGCAGGCCATCGGGATGTCTTCGCTGGAAGACCTCCGACATCTTGAGCATCCCAAGGGAGTGTGCAGAGCACACCACTGAACATCGGCTTTGGCGCGGCAGTGCATAGCGCTTTCTTGCCGTTCCGCGACGCGAGCTCGTGAGAAAAAGTAGCCAAGCTTTTTAGGCGGGGTTCATAAAGTCGCCACCGGTGGCTTGCCAATCTGTCCTTGTAAAAAAAGAAATGCGGGCAATGGAGGATGTGTGTCGACTACATGAGGCTGAACAAGGCATATCCCAAGGACCATTTTCCTTTGCCTCGGATTGACCAAGTCATTGACTCCCGCTAGGTGCGGTAGCTCTCATTCCTAGATGCCTACTCGGGCTATCACCAGAATTCGATGAAAGAGTCCAGGCCACTCGCGACCTCTTTCATCACTCCGTCCGGCTTCGTTTTGTTCGTCGCGATGCCCTTTAGTACAAGCAGCGGGTGCCACATACGGCGATGCATGTACACCTTTGAAGACCAACCATCCTTTGTCGAGTGTGCGTGGGCGACTATCGTCGTCAAGTCGAGAATACCGGCTACCTTGTGGCGACACGGAAGAAACCTGCGAACCTCGGCGGTTCGCATAAAACTCAACCGAGAAATGCGTTTCGGGGTTCCCGAGCTTCTCCGGTTCATCATATCACGGCAACGCCGAAGCCAACCCGGTGAGGTCTCCGCAATCATGAAGATGGGGCGATTGCCGACCTAAAGCGTCAAAAGGCGGCGGGATGCCTCGCGGCCTGAGCGTTTGTGTCTCACCTTAGCGGCCTTGGGATGCGCTCTACAAAGGCGCTCGGGAAGTCCGGCGCCGATTGGACACCTGGCTCGAGAGGCCCTCGTCGATTGAAGGTCTTCTGACATCACCTCCGGTCTTGACGGCGCCATCGCCATCACGAACCTCGCTCCTCTACGCCGCGCCCTGACCGAAGTCGTGGCCCGGCGCTTCGTCGTCGGCGGGCGGAGAGAGCCATGCCCTCAGGTGCAGCGGCGGTCTACTTCGCCGATGAAGTACTCTCGGAGTCAAAGCCCGTTACGCAAGTGCAAAGTTGCTCTATCGGATTGCTAATCAAGACCGATCCACTACTTGACCGGCACCCGTCTGCGTGGTGACTTCAACCGCGCTAAGCGGATCATCACAACCGCGATGCCGGGAGAATAGCCAAGTGGGCGGCAGGCTCCACGACGACATCTCGTTCGTTCCCAAGGCGGCGATCAAATCATAGCCCTTCCGACTTTGTTCTTTGAGTGGACGAAGCCAGTATACCGACGCGAACCCAGTCTTGGACAATGTGCTTACGGGTCCTACACCAAACGGAGGCGTAGGAATGCGTCATCGTCTCCCCTTTCGGCAACAAGCTCGGTATGTTGTTATTTGCTCTTCAGCGCCACCAACAAGCGTCGCCCGAGTACGAAGCCCTCATCAAGCAGTCTCGGATCGCGCCGACCTCGGCGTCTGGCGGCTTTACGCCTGGCGACTCCAGCTGTTAGATGCGACGGTCATGAAAACCTCTGAGCCGAGACCAGCATGGCAGCATACTGCCCGCTGGTCGCCATAAGCTCGAAAAATTCAGGTTCGCTCCATCCATTTCTACGACACCACAACAGCGAGGCCGACCACCTCGCCAACCTGCGCCGACCGAACGGGGCGGATTTAGAGCCGGAATCTTTGTCGACCTTCATCAACGTCCATCAAAGTGGACGGCAGTCAGCCGCCAACCCGAGCCAACGCCGCTACATCGTCGCGCTATCGTCAAGATGCCTTCTAGATTGCGGACCAGAGCCCGGTCGGCTGACTCGCCATTCTTCTTGGTGTGGCAAGGCTGTCTGCTTAGGCCGACTGGAATATGGCGCTCAAGACTTCAAACGCCGACCAAGCTGGGGCTGGCTACGCGGCAAGATGCCGCCGACCGGCTCGGCGAAGCGACGCGACGCCATCTCCCGTGCGACCAAAGTACCAGCAAGCCAGCTAACGGCGCTACGAGTCGCGGTCGTGGTAAGCATTGCGTGGCGACTTGATCCCTGCGCCAAGTTGATCCAACGTTAGCGAGCACAAGCTTTAGCCTCCGTGAAGAGCCCCTTCACCGTTGTGGAGAGTAATTCGACCGGCACCTACCGACTCAAAGGCGCCAAAACGCGTTGAAGCGCTTGGAACATCCAGCTCAGCAGTTTTTCCTAAAAACCTATTTCGGCCGTCTCTGCTCTGCTGACCCGGCGGCGGCGCAAACCGCTTCGGGGGCTTGTAAGTCTCAACACCTTGTTACGTGGCGCCCTATCGACCTAAGTCTTCCTCAAGAACCACTTCAACGGCTATTCTGCCTCGTCTTGTAAAAACTCCGGCAGTTTTTTCTTGACTCTGACACGCTAAAGTAGTAGCTCGCTGACCGCAGTGATCTTCATCTGGTGGCCCATGGACGATCCGCAAAGGTTTTCGCAAGCATTCAGCAATCATCGAGCGTTGGCAAGAAAAATAAATCGGAAAACATGCATCATGTGAACTAGCAATCTGAGGCATATATTACATATAAGCAGACGCCATAAGTTCGCAACTTGTACTAACCCTAAAGAAAAAAGAGTGCAAAATGCAGAGGCGGACCATGAAGGCGGAAGGAGCCACTCGGTGCCCAGATGCCTCGCTTTGCCGCGGCGGAGTTCGGCGGCCGCGGCGGCAACCTAAGGGTGGGGCCAAAGAAGGCGTCCTCCCGCGCCCTCCCGGAAGACCTCGCTCGCGTCGGTCGTCGTCAAGACCTCCAGTCGCGGCCGCCCGCCACCATTCCGCCGCCTCCTTTTCTGGCCAGCGCTGGGCAGCGTCGCCTCGGATGTGGGAGGCGGTGGCAGCCCGAAAGGCCGCACGGTGGCGTAACCGCCCGGCCGCGTACTCCGTCGAGCGGCGACCCTCGCCCCGCCAGGCGGGCGCTCCGGAGGCCTGGGCAGGTCCTCCAGCGCCTCGGCGCTTCGGGTAAGGCCAAAAGGCGTCTTGCGCCCGCGGTGGGCTAAGCGGCTCATTGAGCTCCACCCGGCGCTCTCGGGCTCCTGCCCATGCTTTAAATGTAGCGAGCGGAGCATGAAGAAACCCGCCCGTGGGTGAAGTCCTGGTTCGCGCGGCGGTTGAACCGCCGCCTCGTCTTCGGACTGCTGCCCGCGCTGCGATGCCGTCACTCGCGCCCGGCGGTAGAAACCCACTGGGACACGGTGTCGCATGGGACCGCACCGGTAGCGTCCACCATGCTTACCGCCCGATCCTCGATGGGCGCTTCCCGCCGCTGAAAGCGCGAACCCACCCGGCGTCGCTCGTCGGCGCCCTGCAGGCGATCGGACTGCGAAACAAAAGACCAGCGAAGCGTCAACTAGGCTCTCCGGCAACCCTACCATCCAGAAACAACGAGCACCTACCGGCGAGGCTCCGGATGAAACCTCGGCGAGAGCAATCAAGCCCCTCGCCCGCCGCGCTGGCGGAGCCTCCGTCAGAGGTTTCTTGGAGGCGAGCCCCAAGGCTCCCCTCTACCACTCGCTTACCGGCCCTCTTGTCGTCTCCTGTCGCTCGCCATAAGCGCCCGAAAGTTCCTCACGGGAATGGACTTGGAAGCGAAGAGGCAAGAGGCAACTGCTTGGCGTTAGAGTGAGTATGGATTACCGCCTCACCTACCCGCATTTATAAGGCGGATTCACCAGCCGAAACCGCCCGTCGCCTCGCGTGCTCCATGATGTCTCCTAAGCGCACCCTCGGCCCGGCTGCTGACGCGGCGTGCATTAAAATTCACTCCGCGTTTAATGCGGCGAAGCGTATGGTCGCGAAGCCTTCGCTTCCGCTACTGTAGCGTGACGCCCGGTCGCCGTGCGGACTTCGATTATCTGGACATCCTCGAAATCCGCTTTTGGCGCTGCGAAAGCCTGACGACCAACCCAAAAAGATAAGTCACGACTCCGTCTCGCTGCGATATTCTGAGCGACCAGCGTCGTTGACCACACCTGGTATGCGCATCGCTTCGAAGAACGCGTCATTACATTCGCAGAATCGGCGGTCCGTGACCACAGCTCCCCTACCGGGTAACCTATCCGACTCAAGCGCTTCGACCTCGCCCAGCGTCTTCACGGTTTATAGCGCTGCGAAAGGGTCTGTCTGGCGTGAAACCACAAGTCGATCGAGCGTCACCTACTGCTCAAAATGCGAATGGATGCTCTGTTTCTCAAATGTCATTCACATTCATGCGAATTCGTGATCAGCAGAGCCACTAGGCACCCTAACGGGTAACCCATCCGGCCCAAACACTGCGGCCTACTCCCAGCGGCTCACGGTTTGAGTAGCGCCTTGTGGTAAGGGGTTACCCGTACGGCGTGAGCCACAAAGTCGGTCGGAAACATCCCTTTCTTGCTTAAAATGTGAATGGGTGCTCTCGCTTTCCAGCGTCATTCATGTTCATATGAATTGGTGGCAGGCCAACTACGGCTCCTAGCGGGTAACACATCCGACCCAAGTCTGCGACCTCGCCCTGGTAATCTGGTTTAGTAGCGCTGCAGTAGAGGCTACCCATCACGGTCACGAGCCACAAATCGGTCGAACCACTCCTCTGCATGAAGCTTGAATGGGCGCTTCAAACCTCGAGTGCATTAGCCCCTCCTTCGCCTTCGCCGGAAAATCGAAAATACCTCTGCAAAAACCCGCGCGGTTTCTAGGGTTCTACATTTTAGAATGCAAGGAAGGGCTTAAACTTCATGACAAGCACAAAAACAAACCCGATTCATTACACGAAGTTTTTACATCTATATAATATCTAACATCATTCATAATCCTGTGGAGGGCCTCTGCTTGAGGTATCCGATCGTGATCGGCTCGGGCGTGGGGCTCGACTTGAGTCGGCGCTCGACCTCTCGTCGTCCGGTTCGGGCGATCCAGTTGCTAACTGTCGGTCAATACCATTGTAGAAGGACATAGCGTTAACAAAGCGGAAGTGGCTCGAACCTTTACGTCTTCACGACTTCTCGGCGTGCTCGCTGCAGACCAACTCGATGCATGGTGGCGGATACCGACACCAGGTATCCCCAGCTGACCCGGAAAGGCGTATGGGCCGCCCGCGTACTGAAAGCGGGGGCCCAAGGTCTCCGTAGCAAACCCAGGAGATGGTCAGGCCATGCCTGCGGAGCTCCCCACAGACTCTGGCGGCAACTTCCGGAGATGCCCGACAAGCTGGTGGACGGACCGAAGCCTCGATCAAACTCAAACCCTCGCCGTCAACAAGCCAACATCAAATCGCCGAAGCGAGCGCTGGGCAGGCCACCTACTAGCGATCGGCGCTTCAATGCAACCAAGCGAGAGATGGGAGGCATGGCGCCCTAAAATTCGAAGGTGACACGGCGTCGGCTGTGAGCCACAGAAGCGAGGTGCGCCGTTTCCGGAGAGACGGACCGCACCCTCGCTCAACGACCTCACCGACTCGGCCAGGGCCAACCACTATCCGTCGGAAGTCAAGTCAAGACGAACCGGTGGACCCGAACTCAGGCGTGGAGCCCTATCCATTTTTTCCTTTACGCTCTATGTAACATTTGGCTATATAGGGAGCAGCCCTCCCGCGGCGGCAGCGAAGGGGAAGGCAACCAGACGAACATTCACATACACACTTAGCGAGCATCTCCTAAGCTCAGGCCTTCACGCTCATAGCTCTCTCATCGACCACCCACACAAGGTGCTTGCGTAGCCGCTTGTAACCCAGGCTCTCGGCATCAATACAAACATACCACCACGTGAGCGGGTAGGGACATTCAGCAGGCCGATATGAATTGGGACCCTCTTTTCTCTCTTTAGGGTCTAACCATTCAAGAAGAGAGCAGCGGCCCCTCAAGACTTACAAAATTTACTTGCGGTTCTCGAAACAAGCCGATTGTACGCCAGGTAGGGCAGCCGTGTGTCTGCATCTCCGGACTCCCCTTTGCTTCCTTGATGGATTCGCCGTCAACAACAACGCGTTCGCGTCCGGGAGCGAATCGTTCGGTTCCCTCGATTTCCTCGCCAACCACGGCAGGAGCTTCGGCCTTGCTCCGTCCGTCCTCAGGCGAGCCCCCGGAGTCACGCTGCGTCATCCACACCCTCGGCGGCCTTCGACTGAGGCCTCCAGCGCCGGCCTGACGGCGTCATATCTTGGCGCCGCCACCCCGGGCGCTCGCGCCGCACTGCGGCGGCAGCCTCGCCTCAAGGCCTCGTTTTGTAGCGATGGTAGCTCTGGCGCCCGCTTCCATCCACGAGATTTTGGAAAGCTACGCATTTCCGGTTCGGCGGCGCAAGCCTCGAAAGAACCCGTACACCGCGAATGCGTGGCGGTGTGAGCGATCAGCCGGCATAACCGCCCGAGTCAGAGGACCGCCACGCTCGAGCGCGGAGGTAGCCAGCCAACCTGACGAGGCGGATCATCCCAATCCGCCCCAACCCGGCTTCGCCCGCGGTGGGGCCCAGGCTGCAGCGGCAGACTTCGGCAAAACGCGGTGTCGACCAACGAGGGCGAATAACCGTGCTCCCGCAGCTGGTCGCGCCGCGCCCGAAATCCACACCTGCGATTGGCGGAAGAGCGGTGGGCATCCGTGCTTCCCTCTTCAAAGCCAAAACCGCGCGGTTGTGATGTTGCTCGCGGCATCCCGGAGCCATGAGGCGAGGCGGGCCACCTACCGCACCTCCGGGGAGGGGTAGACCTTGCCGCCATTACAGCATCGGCCCACGGCACCCCTCGCATGGGATCTCATTAAGAAGTCAAAGCCAAACTCGCGCGGGCCGCCCGCCGGCGGGCGGCCCAGGCTTCTACACCCCGATCCTCATCATCTTGGGCAACACTCATTTGCATGACACTCTGGCCTTCGAAGAAGGCGGACCTGACGTCGCCAACTCGATTAAATAGGTCGTCGATAAACTGACGCGCCATGTAGCGAAGCCCGGAGGACCCGGGCATTCTCACGGGAGATCGCGGGCGGATTTCCCGCCCGCTTCGGGCACCAGCCAACATCACCAAGTACAGAGAACCGCGAACCCGGTGTTTGGTTAGAAGATTATCGACTACTTTGTCGGGCGGAGGGCTACCAATGATCTCTTCATCATTGATTACCTCCTCTATTTGGCGGCTCAAGCTCAGCTCGAGTACACTTGGGGACTATCGAGGCGCTGGGCGACGAAGCGTCTTCGTCGGCAACTTCGGGGCAATACGCCACAGGAACTCTTAGGATCTGAAAGCTGGCAGCGGCGGCCAGGCTTACTCGGGACTACATCGGCGCTTCTCCCCAGCATTGCAACGAACTCCAGAGCATTAAGCGGCCCGGCGTCGTTCGCGGCATTCATTCTGGCACCATCGCGAGCCTTGGTCCTAAAGCTGGGTTGCCTCAAACCCGGGACCACAGAGACACCTTTCGATCTCGCCACCAACCGCGCCTCGGCGGGGAGGCGATGGGGCCATCTTCGATAAGGTGAAGGCCAATGCGAGAACTGGCCCGAGCGGCCAGCCCTCGGCCGCAGACAAAGCGAAAGAAGCGGAAAAGCGGAGTCGCGAGACCACGGTCGCAACCGCGAGCATACGACAAGCGGCGGTAGCGGCCACCCGACCGAAAGGCGATGGATAGCCGTGCGAACCACGGGTACCCGTCGAGCACAAATACGAGGCTGCGAGGTCGACGCTTCTCTCCGGAAACCCCACGTGCATGAGCAAAAAAGCGACAGAGCACGAGGCGAGACGGAGACAAGGCCGTGGCGGGTTCCCGGCCAGCGGATGCCTTATGATCTTCGGCCGGACGAGATAGCTCGCCGACAAGCGGCGGCTTCGCCCTCTTTACGAGGTGCAGTGACCGCTGATCCCAAACTACCTCCAGTGAGAACCCGATCACCTGATCGGACGGACCACCGACGCGTCCATATCACCCCGATACCACTCGTCGTCGACCCCATCGTGAGGTCAGGCGCCTCACCAAGTCCTCATGGGCGGCGTGATCTCAACATCACGTATGTTGAGGCGGCTCGGCATCCTCGCTCGACCCTACGGACCCGAGCAAAGCGCCCTTCCGGCGTCATCCGGGCCATCAAGCCTACCCTGCAGGGGCATGCGACCTGCCGTCACCTTTGGAGGAGCTTCCCTTTGAAATCCTGCGCCGAGGTGGTGGGGTTTGTGGGTTCCTACCCGCCGCTATTTTAGAGGCCGTGCTCGCCAAGTTCATGGCGGTCCCCAACTACACCTACTGGCTGAAGATCCGGGGCCATGGGGCATCATTCAGTGTCCTCATCCTTCGCTTGCTTTCAGCTATGGCCAAGCGATTCGAAGCTAACCTCGGCGGTCATCGCGTCCGCCGAGCTCGGCAACTTCTGGAGAAGCGACCCTCACGTCCGTCCCCGGCTCGACAAGTCGGGACTGGGTCCCGAGTCCCGCGGAGACCGCGAAGGGATCATGATCGATCGAAAACCAAGCAAGACCGATGCGGGTAAGTCCGCCCTCCGCCAAATAGGAAAGCGGCTAAATCGACTTCCTCGAACCATCGGGATGTCTTTGCTGGAAGACCTCCGAGCATCTTAGGGCATCCCAAGGGAGTCGCCAGCACACCTGAATATCGACTGGCGCCCGATCCATCTTGCTATAGTTTACGGACAACCTTGAGCTCATAGGGAAAAATAGCCAAGCTTTTGGGGCGGGGTTCATAAAGAAGTCGCCACCCAGTGGCATGCCAATCCTGTCCTTGTAAAAAAATCGGGCAATGGAGGATGTGTGTCGACTACGAGCTTGAACAAAGCGTGTCCCAGGACCATTTTCCTTTGCCTCGGATTGACCAAGTCATTGATTCCACGGCTGGAATTAAATTCCGTTCTGGGCGCCTACTGGGCTACCACGGATTCGATGAAAGAGTCCGACCACTCGCGACCTCTTTCATCACTCCGTTCGACTCGTTTATTCACGTAACCATGCCCTTGATGCGAAGAATGCTGGTGCAGCGATACCAGCGCTATGTACAGCCGAAGACCCGGATCAGCCGTAACATCGAGGGTATCTGAGGGCGACATCGTCGTCAAATCGAGAAAGCAGACGACCTGTGCGCCGACTGGAGAAACCTTTGCGAACCTCCGCGGTTCGCATAAAACTCAACCTCGAAAAATCGTTTTCGGCGTTCCCAAGAAGCTCCTCGGTTCATCATATCCGGCGCGGCATCAAAGCCAACCGGTGAAGGTCTCGCAATCATGAAGATGGGGCGATTCTGAGACTAAAAAGGCGTCAAAAGGCGGCGGGATGCCTTGCGACCACTGAGCCATTTAGTGTCTGCCTTGGCGGCGGGATAATCGCTCTACAAAATGCTCGGGAAGTCCGACCACTTCAGTTGGGCCTGGCTTCGAGAGGCCCTCGGCCGATTGAAGGCCTTCGACATCACCCCCAGTCGTGCGCCATCCCGTCGCGAGCCTCTGCTCCTCTCGTCGCCGCCCGACCGAATTAAATAGCCTTGGCCTTCGTCGTCGGCGGGCGGAGGAGGCCGTGTCCTCAAGGTGCAGTGGCGGTCTACTTCATCGATGAAGTGCTCTCGAATCTAAAGCCCGTTATCGCAAGTGCGAAGTTGCTCTCGCGGTGCTAATGCATAAAGAAAGCGATCCACTACTTGACCGACACCCCATCTCGTGGTGACTTCTTTGCCGCTAAGCGGAGATCATCATAACGCGATGCCGGGAAGAATAGCCAGAGTGGGCGCTCGAGCTCAGCAGCCACGACATCTCGTTCGTCCCCAAGACAGCGATCAAGTCCCAAGCCCTTCTTGGATTTGGGTCTTTGGTGGACCGAAGCCAGGCATACCGGCACTCGAAGACCGAATCTTGGACAATGTGCTTAGCGGGTCCTACACCAAACGGAGGCGGGCGCGGAATCGTCATCGTCTCCCCCACTTGACAGCGAGCTCCGATATGTTGTCAGAAGCGCTCCGATGCCACCAACAACGTCGCCCGGTCTGAAGCCTTATCAATGGTCTCGGATCGCGCCGACCTCGGCGTCTGACGGCTTACGTGTCTGGCGACTCCAAGCGGTGATGCGACGGTCATGAACACCTCAGAGCCAGACCCACGCATGGCGCATCTGCCGCAAGGTCGCAAACTTCGAAGAAAAATTCAAGGGTTTGAGCTCCATCACGGCTCTGAAGCCTTCTAGCAATGAGCCGACCACCTCACCAACATTGCCTCGGGCAAGGGAAGTTCCGACCGGAATCTTTGTCCCACGACCTTGGCAACCTTCCGTCCGTATGGACCCGTTGGTCGATCGAGGCGGCCCACCCGGCTTGCCGAGAGCAAACACCAACCATCGGTCGAGCCAAAGGCGTGCTCATGGCGAATCCGTGGAGGAAGCCTTACGTCGGCGCTTGTGGGGGGCTCTCCGGATCCGGCCAAGGCCCGGCGCCTCGCCCGGTAGCGAAGTCGCTTGTCTGGTCGGCGAAGCCTTTACAAGAGTCCCTCGGGAGTTCTCGAGAAGGTGCATCCTACCCGAGCCGGGGCAAGGAGATTCTTTGCTTTCGACATCCATGGCGGAATATCACGGACACCACGCCCTCCGGTCCCTCGTGGGTAAGGCTTTTAGTCAAGGCTTCTCTTGGCCGCCCGTGGTGACCTTGAAACAAATCGTTCTGCGAAAGTGCCAATTCTTTGATCGTGACGCACCTTCAGCTCAAGCCCTCGGGCGATTCCCATCCGTGGGTTCGCGGATGCAGGGACTCGATCTGCTTTCGGGCCTTTCAAGGCGCCCGGGGCTTCACCCACCTCTTTGTCGCGGTGGACAAATTCACTAAGTGGATAGAGGCTAAGCCAGTCGCCACCATCACATCCGCACAGGCTGCCGACTTCTTCCGCGGCATCGTCTATCGGTTTGGAGTCCCGAACTCCATCATCACCGACAATGATCGCCGGTTCACGGGAAGAATTTCTCGAATGCGTGGCGACTTCAACATCGCGTGTCGGTAGGCGTATACCGTAGACCAGCGGCGGTCGAAAGAAATGAGCGGCATGATCCTCGGGGCTCAAGCCGCGAATCTTCAATCGATTGAAGAAGTCGTGAGGCGATGGAGCAGCGAGTTGCCCTCCGAGTCCTCTGGACCTCTGAACTACGACCGGGTCAACGGCTTTCGCCATTCTTTTTGGTGTTAAGGCGTAGGCTGTCACCGTCGACTGGAATCTGACGCCCCAACACTTCAAACCTTCGACCAAGCTCGGGGCTCGACTTCGCGGCAAAGGCGCCGTCGACCGGCTTCGGCGGTAGCGGCGTTAAGATCCTCCGTTCGCCAAATACCAACAAGCGTCTACGCCAGTCGCGGATCCGCTGACCGAGCCTTCCGTGGCGACTTGGTCACGCCAAGTCCAGTCCAACGTCGGCAAGCACAAGCTTTCACCTCCGTGGGAAGGCCCTTTCACAAGTCGTGGAGGTGATCGGCCGGCACCTACCGACTCGAGAGGCAGAAGGCAATACTGTTTCAAATGCTTGGAACATCGAAAAGCTCAGGCAGTTTTTTCCCTAGGGACCTATTTCCTTGCCGGGCGTGTCTATCTGCCTGAACAACCCGAGCGGTGCGAACCCACTCGGGGGCTTGTAAGTTTACGTAACCTTGTTCGTAGCACCCTGTCGACCTAAGGTCTTCCCCTCAAGAAACCACGCCGACCCGGCTATTACGGTCTCGTCTTGTAAAAACTCCGGTTTTTTTCCGACTCGGCCGCTAAAGTGATAACTGCGGCCTTGGTGATCTTCATCTGGTGACCCGGACGATCCACAAAGGGATTTTTCGCAAGTGTTGGCAATCATCAGGGCGTTGACAAGAAAACAAGCGAGAAAGCATGCATTGCATAAACTTCAAACAAAAGTACATCCATTACGGACAAGCAAATAAGCGAGTCTCGTCTTATGCTAACCCTAAAAGCGAAAAAAAGTGCAAAAATCGCAAGCGGCGGGCGGACCACGAAGGCCGAGATGCCTGCTTTTGCACGGCGAGTTGGGGGACATGGCAACCCTAAGTCGGGGCAAAAGCGTCCTCCGGGGACCTCGTGGCGTCCGTCTCGTCGAGACCTCCAGGTGCAACCTCCCCAGCCGTTCCGCCGCCTCCGCACTCGGCCCGCTGAGCAGCGTCGCCTCGGATGTGGGAGACGGTGGCGCCCGGTCGAAGAACCGCCCGGTGGCGCGCGCCGGCCACGTACTCGCCGTCGGGCGGCGACCCCCGCCCGCCAGCGGGCGGGCGCTCGGAGGACTGGGCGAGCCCTCAACGCCTCAGCACTTCGGGTGAGGCGGCATCTTGCACCACAGTGGAGCTCGGCGGGCTCGTTGAGCTCCGCCCCGATGGCCTCGAGCTCCTGCCCATGCTTTAAATGGGCGGAGCATGGAAGAGACCCAGCGTGGCGTCGAAGTCCTACGTTCGCGCGGGCTATCTCGCCTCGTTGACCTCGTAGCGCCCGGTGAGCCGCCGCCTCGTCTCGGCTGCACACCCGCACCTCGGTGTCTGTCACGCGCCCTAGGGCGAAAAAGCCTACAGAGACACCAGTCGGCATGGGACCGCACGGTAGCGTCAACACGTGCTAACCGCCCGATCCCTCGGCGGGCCGCTTCACGCCACCTAAACCGCAGGCCACCTCCGGCGTCGCTCGTCGGCACCGCTGACGTCGAACTGCGGAAAGCAAAGACCAGAAAAGGCGTCAACTAGGCGCTCCGGCGCCCCATACGTCAAAACAACCAAAAGAGCATACCAGCGGCGGGGAGCTCGAGGATGAAGACCTCGGCGAGGTAGGTCAAGCCCCCCCTACATGCCGGAGCCTCCTCCGTCGGCGCTTCTTGGAGGTGAGCCCAGCTCCCTCCACCACTTCGCTGCCGGCCCTCTTGTCATCTCCGCCGCTCGCCATGGCACCCATAGCGGTTCCTCACGAGAACGAACTTCCGGAAGCGAAGGAGCTAAAACAACACAAGCGTTGGAAATGGATATGGTTTACCGCCTCCTCGGCGCCGCGTATTTATAGGCGGATTCACCAAGCAAAACCGCCGCCTCGTGTGCTTATGGCGTCCTGGCGGCGCCCTCGACTATGGCTGCGGCGGCGCGCATTAAATCCTCCGCATTTAATGCGGCGAAGCGGCTCTGGTGCGCGAGAAGCGCGCCGCTCTCCGTTGCAATATTGCGGCAACGGTCTTCGTCTAGACCTAATTATCACGGACATCCTCGGAATCCGCACGGCGCTGCGAGCCGCGGCGGCAGGCCGAAAGATAAGTCACGACTCCGTCTCCCTTGCAATTTCTCGAGCGACCAGCGTCGTGCCGCCACACGATCGCCACGCGCCGGCATCCGGGGGACTTCGGAACAACGTCATTACAATAATATAGATCGGCGATCCGGCCCGGCCACCCTCAACGGGTAACCTATCCGATCCAGGCGCTTCGACCTCGCCCGGCGGCTCTGGTTTAATAGCGCTCCGTGGAAAGGGGTAACCTGTACGGTGCGAGCCATAAATCGGTCGAGCGTCCTCTCCTGTCAAAATCACGAAATGCATGCTCCGTTTCTCAAATGACATTCACATTCATGCGGATCGTGATCCGACCGACCACTCGGCTCCTAGCGGGTAACCCATCCGACCGGGCTGCGCGACCTCGCCCGGTGGCTCACGGTTTGAAGTAAGCGCCTTGCGATAACAGGTTACCCATCTGTAGCGACCGCAGGTCGATCGAGCGTCCCTTTCTGCTCAAAATGTGAATGGGTGCTCTCGCTTTCAACGTCATTCATGTTCATTGAATCGGCGTCGACCAACTACTCGGCTCCCCTAGCGGGTAACTGTCGGCCCAAATCTGCGACCTCGCCGCAGCTCTCACGGTCTCAGTAGCGCTTTGCGGCAAGGGCTACCTATCACGGTCACGAGCCACAAGTCGGTGGGGCCACTCCTCTCTGCATGAGGCTTGAATGAGGCGCACTCCGACCTCGGGTCTTTTAGCCCCTTCTTGGCGCTCGCCGGAAAATCACACCTCGCCGAAAAAACCCCCAGAAGCGGTTTCGGGGTCACGGTTTTCGGCATAAAGAGGGCTTAAAACTTCGAGCAAGCACAAAAGCGAACCCGATTCATTATATGCGAAGTTTTTACATCTACATAATATCTAACATTATTCATAATCCCGTGGAGGGCGTTCTGCGGGGATATCCGATCAGCGATCGCTCGGGCATAGGGCTCGACTTGAGTCGGCGCTCGACCTCCTCGTCGGTCGGTTCGACCATCCAGCCCTAACTTTGTCAGGTCAAGACCATTGTAGAAGGACGGCGTTAACAAAGCGGAAGTGGCTCGGGCGCACTCATCTTCACCGACTTCTCGGCGTGCTCGGCTGCAGGGGCCAACTTCGGTCATGGCGGACTCGTACCTCGCCTGACCAGCGGTCGGTCGCGAGCGGCGGCCGACCTTCCCTAAAGTCGCCAACTCGGCGAGCTCGGCCCGCTCATCCTCTATTTCTTTTAGTGTCCCGAGCCGCCTCCGCGACGCCAGCGTCGCGCTCTTCGCCAAAGCGTCGTGCCTCCGCGACCTCGGCGAACCTTTTTGCAGCTCTGCCGTCGAGGCAAAGGTTAGAGTGCGCCTCAGGCGCCTTCGAATCCGGACAATAACAACTTACCGGACGCGGCACTCTCCATAGCTTGGAGCCTCTTGAGCACCTCCTCGCGGACTTCACCCACAGCCGCCTCCTCGAGGCGGCGTCCGGGCTTTTGCGGGCCTCCTCCCCACCTGCAGCTGCCTTTGCACCCTCTGGCAGCGGTTTTTGCGTTGTTAGCCTCGCCGGGGGGGGCCTCACTTCGGATACCCTCGCCCTCGAGGACTCACCCGGCGGCGCTCCTGCAGGGCCGTCCCTCACTCACCATCCGTGGGCCTCTTCCTTGTTGGCCCTTCCTTGTGCTCTTCCGAGCCTCCTGCATCGGAGTCCGTCGGTCGCGACCCTCCTCCTGGCGGCCCTCTGGCTTGCAGGCGGCGGAGGAGCCGGACTGCCCTCGAGCGCGCCGAAAGCCGCTGCGGCCACCACCGCTCCATTTCAAGATCCAGTCAACATCAAAAAAGCGAAAAATTCGAGCATAACTTACACCGTGGGTCGATCCCAATGACCGCATCCGCGCCCTCCGGAAGACTCAAGGGAAGGTCGAGCTCACCGAATCTGCCCCAACTTCGATCGGGCCGTTAGGAACCCTCCCGAGGATCCCACTCTTCAAGCTCCGCCCCATCGTCGGCGCAGCGTCTCATTGGGTGGATCCTGCGCCCGGCGGAGACCAGGATGGTGAAGCGTAACTCCCGTGGTCGTCGGCGGCCGCTCACCGTGATTGAGCCTCGCCACCTGCCGGCGGATCGCGACCTCCGCTGCAGCTCGTCTCCGGCCGCTCCTTGGCGGCGATGGCGGCACTTGCTTCGATGCGAGACTCCTCCGGTAGCTGCTTTTGCGGCAGCGAGGATCGTCGCCCTCCTCGGCCCGTTCGTGCGGCGAGCTCGGCCCGGTCGCGGGGCACCAATTCCATGGACACCTCGGCACCGCCACGCCCGCGACCGAGTCTGCGTGCGCAACCCGCAGGCGCGTCGGTAGCCGTCGCCTCCGGCTTGCCCTTAGTCGTGGCATATCTTGGCCCGTGCGGCGGGGTACGTCGGTCAGCCGATCCAGCGCCTCACCATCAAGTTCCTCATAAAATCCCTAAAGCAAGGGCGGTCGGGGACATTCTGAGCAACATCGATACACACGGCAAAGGGATGAGGCTAACCCGTCGGCCGGTGCGAATAACCGCTCTCTTCGCCCGGTCTTCTTGGCGAAGGGGCGTCTCTCCCCCTCGGGCACCCCGGGAGTGTCCTGCCGGGCGCCATAGCGATTACCTCCGTGTCGATGTCCTCCATTGGATCGTCGGCCGTGGCGGCTCAATCATACTCCTCATATGGATCGTCGGTCTCCGCCCGTCGGCGGAGGGCCCCCGGCCGGCGAAGAAAGGGCGTCGACTCAGCGCCTCCTCCCTGCGCGTGCGATCATGGCCAGACAGGCCCCTCTTTCCTTCTTCTTGCTCTCCAGGCGCTCCTTGAAAGCGGACTCCCTTGCTTCGGCTGTTGGCGGATTACCGCCCTCATCTCCTTCTCCCCGTGATGCGGGAGGATGCTCAAGCAGGCCACTGAAAGGCGGGAACTGTTCAGGTCAGAACGGGGAAATGATGCGCCAAGAAAGGGCAGAACCTCCCACTTACCAAGTCGAGGGGTTTTCCGCGAAAGAGCTCGGGAATGCCGCCGCCCACCGTGGCTTTCAATGCCAAGGCGGCCACGGCACCTCCACCTCCGGCGAGGTCCAAAACCTCCATCCTCATGGGGTGCGGACGCCCCTCATATTGAAACATCGGGTGGGGAACTGTCCATGAGGGTTATCGCAGCGCCTCGCCATGAATCGCGCAGCGGCATAACCGTCGAGCCTCGCCTCTTGAGCGCAAAGGCGCTCAGAATCACCACCATCTTCCGCTTCTCCCTCTCATCCGCCCAGACGACCCCATTCGGGCACCGCCTCGGGCCGTCTCCGGTGAAGGCAGGAACACTATCTCTGCATTCGAATGTAGAACCACAAAGTGCCATCGATTCGAGGTGGGCGGCTTCATGTCAAGGTACTCCGCCCGGCCGATTAGACCGAGCTGGATGGCGGCGCGCGATTGGCGCCAACGTAGCGCCCGGCTTGCCCTTCAACCCCGCATATGGAAAAAGTACCTCCAAAAGGGCCCAATGGGGTTCGATCCCTAGGAAAGCCTCGCCGCGGCGTGATGAAGATCGCGATGTGCGGCACCGATGGGGTTGAGATGGTGCACCTCCACCTTGTAAAAGTGAAGAAACCGCGAGCGAGCGTATGGAGGAGGCGAACCAGCGCTCAAAGAAGGGCAGCGCTCTGACGATCTCGCCGTCGCCCGAGACTCGAACCCTGACCCGTCGGCACCCTCCACCAAGCTACATCGGCGGGAGGAACCGTTCTTCGCCGGGCCGAGCACGGCGTCAGAATGGTGCACTCGACCACGTCATCTCAAGGGGAAGCGGGGCCGTTGGGTGAAGAAAGGGCTAAGGCAGAATCCATCTCTTGGGATTTTCTTCGATCTTCCTCCACGATCGCCGTCGTCTCTCTTCCTTCGCGGCGAAGAACAGGACAGCGCCGAGGATCCTTTCCGCTTATAAAAAGTGCAGCGACCGCCGACGGACGGCGTCAACCAAGCAGATCATCATGACGAAGCGGCGCCCGTTCCGCTCCCAAGCCGTCAAGATGGTTCAGCGATGCGCTGCCCTAATTCATGATCGCCCTCGCATTTAATCCTTAGCGGGATCATGACCCGGCGAAAAGGACATCGGGCGAAGGCGCTGACCCCTCGGGCCTCGCCCCCAAACTCAAAGATTAAGCCTGCGATGGGAAAAAAACGCCGCCGGAGACCGCCCACGGTCCCATAAGCCTGGTTTACGACTTATGCTCGAGGCTCGACCAAGTCTTTGTGGGCCGAGCAGCCCGCCACATTGGGCCTTTACGTCGCCCGACGAAAGAAAAAAAACCGAGCGAGGGCGAGATAAAGGCGAGCTCAGTGGGCCCTTGTTGGGTCGTGGATATTGTCGCCTTAGATCGTGTTCGAGGCCATACATCACTCTCCTTGGGAGCCATCGTGGTGGCGGCCGTGCGCTTGGTCGGCCGGACACAGGGTCCGACTTCGGGATCGAATGTGAAAGGCTGGAGTGCGCCCCGATGGGTGGGCCCGCGCATGACGGATAATGGTTCTCCCTCGAGGAAGCCACGGGGACCCTCGAACCACCGCTATCGGCTAAATCACGAGCGGCGTTCGAGCCTCGTTATGGCAAATCTTGGCGTTTGCTCACCCCTCGAGTCCCGCTGCGGGCAGGCGTATTAAGTGGGAAGCAGCGGCGCCTCCCTGCTCGAAACATGGGACGGACGCCTCTATCACTCCAAACGGGCGCTTCCTCGCACGGATAAACCCCGACCAGCTCTCCGACCTGCTCGGGGGCTCGGGGGCTCCATCCACCGGATGCGCTCGCGCTTACGGAACAAAAGCCGACCAACCGTTTGGTCGAGCGCGGCGGCAGGGAAGCGCCCCTGCCCGACCAACACGCTTGCGGTACCAAGCGTCTTCGTCGGAGTTGAATCCAGCGGCGGAGCAACCTCTACACTCTGGATAAACCCCGACCAGCTCTCCGGCACGCTCAAGGGCTCAAGAGCTCCATCCGGATGCGCTCGCGCTTGCGGGCAAAACCAACAAGCACAGTGGTCGGGCTGCGGCGATAAAGATCCGACCTCGAAGTGCTCACGCTTGCCGGTGTCCGTAAAACAAACCCCAGCAGAAGCTTCCCAATCCGCTCGGGGGCTATTGCGGATACCCGCACACAGGTATCCCCGACCGGGAAAAGTATGGGCGCCCGCGTACTGGCCGGGGCCCAAGGTCTCCGTAAGCCGGCGGAGATGGTCGACCAAGCTATTTGCCGGCGGGCTCCCCCCGACTCGGCGGCACAACTTCGGAGATGCCCGACCGGCGGGTCAGACGGACCGAAGCCCGATCAAGCTCAAACCCTCTTCGTCAACAAGCCAACATCAAATCGCCGAGCCGGCACGGACCGGCCACCTACTAGCGATCGCGGCTAATATGACCAAACAGAGATGGGAGGCGCGCGCCTTCCTAGGCAATTCGGTGACACTAGCGTCGGAGAACTGACGGCCTGAAACAGGTCTTGCCGTTTCCCGAAAAACGGACCGCACCCTCGCTCAGCGGCCCTCACCGGCTCGATCTGAGGGCCAACCACTATCCGTCAGTCAAGTCCGAGACGGAGCCGGCGGAACCCGAACTCGGCGTGGGCCCTATCCATTTTTCCTTTACGCTCTATGTAACGGCTTCGGCTATATAGGGAGGCAGCCCTCGTGGCGGCCTTGCGAAGGGGGCAACAGAACGAACATTCACATACACATAGCGAGCATACTCCTAAGCTCAAGGCCCTTCACGCTCATAGCTCTCATCCGACCACCATACCACGGTGCTTGCGTAGCCCTCGCTTGACAACAAGCTCCTCATCAATAAACCACGCACCCACCTTGATGGGTAGGGACATTCGGCCCGAACGTTATAGATCAGACCCTCTTTTCTCTCTTTAGGGTCTAACCATTCAAGGAGAAACAGCGGCCCCTCAAGACTTACAAAATTACTTGCGGTTCTCGAAACAGCAAGCACAAGCAGACTTCATACCTCGTCAGCCGGCGATCGGACCACGAGCGGCGGTGACCTTCCCCAAGGTCCTTTCGGACAGTTCGGCCGGTCATGCTCCATTTCTTTTGAGTCGTGCAGGCCACCTCCACGCCCGACCACACGTCGCTCCTCCACCGCCAAGCGCCCGCGCCTCATGACTTCAACTGAATCTTTTGCGGCTCTGTCGAGGCAAAAAGTTAGAAGTGCGCCCAGCGGCACCGAATCAGCAAGCAATTCCTTCTTTGGGCGGCATTCTCCATAGCTTGGAGCCTCCCCAAGACCTCCTCGCGGACTTCACCACCACAGCCGCCTCTTGAGGCGGCGTCGGAGCGTACAAGCCTCCTCCTTGAGCTTCTGCGCATTGCTTCCGCTGGCGATGGCTTTGGCTGCTTGGCCTCCGCCGGAGGACTCGGCTCGGATACTCTCACCCTCGAGGACTCAGCAGGCCAGCGCTCCTCTGCGGGCGTCGTCCTTCTCCTTTCGCCATCCGTGAACCTCTTCCGCCACCGCATTGCTCCGCGCGCGGCTTCCGAGCCTCTGCGTATGAAGTCTCGTTAGTCGCGACCCTCCTCATGACAACCCTCTCACAGGCCTGCGGAGGCCGGACTTGCCCTCGAGCGCACCCGCGGACGCTGCGACCAGCCATCGCTCCATTTCAGGTCGGCAACATCCAAGGAGAAATTTGAGCATAACTTACCCGCCGGCGGGTCAATCCCCAGCGACCCGTCAGCGCCCTCCGGAGGACTCAAGAAAGATTGAGGCTCACCGAATCTGCCCCAACTTCGATGCAGGCCGTTGGGAACCCTCTGTGATTCCCACTCTTCAAGTTCCGCCCCATCGTCGGCGAGAATGATGTCTCACGGATGGAGTCCTTTGCCCGGCAGAACCGGAGATGGTCGAGGCGGCGGCTCCCGTGGTACGTCTCGGCCCGCTCCGGCGATTGAGCCTCCGTCACCACCATCGGCGGATCCGTGACCTCTGCCAGCGCCGCCTGCGGCTCGTCCCCGGCCGCTCCTTGGCGGCGATGGTAGCCTTGCTTCGATGCAGAGACTCCTCGGGGCGCACACCTGACGGCCGTGTACGAGATCGGTCCGCCCTCCTCGGTCCGTTAAATGGCGGCGAGCTCTGCAGTCGCGGGGCGTCGTGGGACACAGTTCCGGCCGTCTCGGCACCGCACAGCGACTTCCAGCGTCGGCAACCCGCGGCCTTGGCGAGGCGCGCCCTCAAGCGCTGCCCTTGATCGGAAGCGCGTCTTCGGCTCCAGCAAGCGAGAATCCGGCGTCGGTCGTGAGTAGTTCCGCCGCCTCTGTCAACTCTCCTCCGCCAAATCCCTAAAGGCGAGGCGGTCGGGGACAATTCGAACACGACACACCACGGCAAAGACTAGCGACGGCGGGTGCTTGATGTCAGCGCTCTTGGCGGTCTTCTGGCGAAGGGGGCCATCTCCCCCCTCGGGGGCACCCCGTCGGGGTGTCCTACCGCCTAAAGCCATGACGATGACCTCGTGTAAAGTCCTCCATCGGATCGTCGGCGGCTAAAATCATACTCTTCCGTATGGATGGATCAGAGATCTCTGCCGTCGGCCGGAAGCGACACCCGGCCAGAAGAAAGGGTGGTCGACTCAGCGCCTCCTCGCCAGCGTCTTGATCATGGCCGGCGTGCCCTCCTCTTCTCCTTCCTCCTGCTCTCCGGCGCTCCTTGAGTAGACTCCCATGACTCGGCTTCTTTGGCGGATCGCCGCCCTCATCTCCTTCTCCCGCGAGCAATGCGGGAGGATGCTCAGCGAGGCCTGAAAGGCGGGAACTCTATTGGGCGGAGCGAGAATTAGGAACACAAGGAAGGGTAGGGAACCTCCGCTTACCAAATTGGGGGTTTCCGCGAGAAGGGCTCGAGAACGCCGCCCGCGCCAAGTGGCTTTCAATGCGGGCGGCTGTCACGAGCCTCCTCGGCCGAGGGAGGTCCCCCCATCCTCATGGGATCGGGCCCCCTCATATTTGAACATCGGGTGGGGCTTTGTCCATAGGGGTTGTATCGTCTCGCCATGAGCAGCACTGCAACCCATCCGGGCCTCGCCTCTTGCCATTGTTTGCTCAAGAATCACCACCATCTTCCTCTTCTCTCTCTAAATGCGGGCGGCCATTCGAAACACCGCCTCGGGCCGTCTCCATGGCGGGGCGCATCCCCATTCCGAATGTAGAACCACTCGGGTGCCATCCCGTTCGAAATGGGCAGCTTCAGCCGATGTACTCGGCGGTTAAATGGCTGGATAAGCGGCGCCGCCGATCGGCGCCCGACAGCAGCGCCCGACTTGCCCTTCGGCGGCCGCGCCATGGAAGAAGTACTTCGGAGGGCCCAATGGGGCTCGATCCCTAGAAAAGCCTCGCCTGGCGTGATAAAGATCGCGATGTGGAGCACGCCGTTAGGGTTCGGATGGTGCACCTCCACCTTGTAAAAGTGAAGAGCGGGCGAATGTATGGAGGCGAACCAGCGCTCAAAGAAGGGCCAGCGGATCTGGCGATCGCCCGTCGTGACTCGAACCGCGACCATCGGCACCCTCCGCAGACTACATCACGCGGCGGAAGGAATCGCTTCTTCAAACCGGCGCCCGCGTCAAGTGGTGCACTCCGACCACGTCATCTCTAAGAGGCGGAACCGTTAAGCGAAAAAAGGCTAAGGCAAAAATCCTCTTCTTGGGTTTTCGATCTTCCCACGATAACCCTCATCTTTCTTCCTTCGCGGCGAAGAAGCAGGACAACGTGGGGAATCCGCCCTATGGCCCCACCCTTTTTCCGCTTATAAAGCGCGTCAACGCCCGGCAGGACGGCGTTGACAGAGCGATATCACCGACGAAGCGGCGTCCGTCTCGCTCCCCGACCGTCGCGGCGGTTCAGCGATGCTGCGCCTAATTCTTGATCGTCCCCGCATTTAATCGCCAGCGGGACGCGGCGAGCGAGGATATCGAGCGAGTGGCGCCACGGCTCCTCGGGCCTCGCCCCCAAACTCAAAGTGCATGCCTGCGATGGGAGAAAAACATGCGAGGACGCTACGGTCCGTAAGCCTGAAGGCTTACCGACTTATGCTTAGGGCTCGACCAAGTCTTTGTGGGCCCCGCGCCCGCCACCAAGTGGATGCACACGTCGCCCGCAAAAAAACCCGGCGAGGGCGAGGATAAGGTGAGCTCGGTGGGCCCTTGTTGGGTCGGCGGACAACAATCGCAGATCGTGTTGAGGTCATCGTCACACTCTGCTTGCGGGCCGTCGGGAATGGCGGTGGCTGCGCCAATTGGCCAGACGGCACGAGGTCATTCGAGATCGAATGTGAGCTCATGGGTTGCCCCAGTGGGTGGGGCGCCATAGCGGATGCGTCCACTCGAAATGGTTCTCCCAGGAAGCCACGGGGCCCCTCGAACCACCGCTATCGGCTCGTCCACAAGCAGCGTTCAAGCCTCGTATAGCAAATCTTGGCGCTTGCTCACCCCTCCAGTCCCACACTGCGCGGGGGGGCATACTCATAGGAAGCGGCGCCTCACTGCTTTCGAGCATGGGACAGGCGCCTCTATCACTCTCCGGCAAATGGGCGCTTCCTCGGCGTGGGATAAACCCCGACCAGCTCTCCAGGCCTGCCGGCCATCCACCGGATCTTCGCGCGCACCGGGCGATGCTTGACCAACCCGTTTGGTCGGACGCGACAACCGCACATTCAACCAATGCGTTTGCAGGTACAGGCGATTTTAAGCGGGAGTTGAATCCGTCAGCGGAGCTACCTCTACCGTGGGATAAACCCCAACCAGCTCTCCGACACCTTTCGGGGCTCGGAGCTCCATCCACCGGATCGCTCGCGCACAGGCGAGCGGCCGAACTGATCGATCGACCCGGCCGATCAAAGATCCGGTCACCTCGGAGCAGCATGCTTGCCCAGCACCCATCGACCGGGCAAACCCCGGCCGCTCTCCAATCCGCCCGGGGCTTCGGGGCTATTGACAACACGGTATCAGCGGCCGAGAAAAGCGTATGGCACGCCCATGCTACTTCGAGGCCCAGGCCTCCGACCAAAGTCGACCCGAGCGGTCAGACCAAGCGTCCGGGGCGGGCACCCCAAGCTCTGGCGTCACGGATGTCGACCAGCGGGCAGACGGACCAAAACCTCGAGCAAGCTCAAGCCATCTTCGTCAACAAGCCAGCGTCAAATCGCCGAAGCGGCGCTGACCGGTCACCTACCCCCGTCTGGCGCCTCGGCATGACCAGGCAGGCGGGAGGCGCGCGCATTCCCAGGCGGTTCCGGTGGCGCCCGGCGTCGGCGCTGACAAGCCCCGAGCAGGTCGCCCGTTCCGGGAGGACCGCACCCTTGCTGGCTTCACCGACTTCGGTGAGGCCAGCAACTACCCGTCGAAGTCAAGTCCGCGACGGACACCGCGGCGAATCCGGACGCCAGCGAACCAGAACTCAGCGTAGGGAGCCCCATCCATTTTTCCTTTACCGCTCTATGTAACTTGCAGCCCTATAAGGGGAGGCTTGGCCCTCCGGGCGGGGAGGGACCATGGACGAACATACACACAGGCCGAGACCCTGAGCTCCAGTCCTTTGTGTTCGTAGCCCCCCACCACGATCACGCATACGAGCTTGCGCAGCCTCGCTGTAATTCACGCAGCTCATCGGCATCAATGCAAACACACACCACCACCACCAATGGAGTAGGGACATTCAGCGAACCGGTATAAACCTTGACCCTCTTTCCTTTCTTTTCGGTCCTAACCATTCAAGGAGCGAAACGCGGCCCTCAAGACTTACAAAATTTACTTGCGTTCTCGAAACACCGACAACCTTATAGTATGGTATCTCCTTTGTTAAGCCTCTAAACATATTAAGACAAAGCCATCCTACCTAACAATAATGAAATCTTGCACCTCCAATTGAGTATCCATAGAGAGACTAAGCATTATATTATAACATATTTAGTAAAGGCCCACTGTCCATGAATTTTTTTTGTTGAAATTTATTTTTAGTTACCTTTTCTTGACTGTATATATTCAATTAGAAACATGATTGTACCCTACCTATATAGGACCCTCCTTTATAGCTTGAAATACCAAGCGGGGTTCCATGTGCATACTGATACTAGTCCCATAATCAATAGCTAGTATGCACATATTTACAACATTGATAGCATCCATACACAATTTATATTAATATGATAATAAAAGTTTAATTATACAAATGTCTTACAAACCAAAATAGATTGAAAATCCAAAATCTTCTTGATATGCATTTCTACCCTCGGGTAACTAACAAGGTAAAACCCTAAAAAACTCATTATTGTAATCCCCATAATTTGTGTTGTAATATACATCTTTTGGAATTTCGCTTTCTTCACATACTAAACCAACAATTTAAGTAAGTTTGAATAATTGTGTACTTAGCAAGACTTATAGTGTCACAAATACATACATACATACATATAGAAATATCTAGTGCAAATGGCTATTGATTGCTAAAATGCTAATATCCATCGTGGGCCATCCGATCTATCATGTGTAGCTTAGATTGAGTGGTGGAACCCCTTGTCACTTAAGCATTTGTGAAAACCCCCTCTATTTCTCTCATCATTCCATGAGGGCTTCCACCACTTTCATCTGAGCCACACATGATAGATCGGATGGCCCACAATGCATGTTAGCATTTTAGCCTGAATAGCCATTTACTTTGAAATTTCCCCATACATACATACATACATACATACATACATACATACATACATACATACATACATACATATACAGGCTATGTCAATAGAGCGGTTTCTCGATTATTTTGCATAAAGTGAAATTCAACATGAAATATCAAGTAATAATTTACAAAAAAAATTGTAAAAGCAACTAAGACTAATATATAAATAACGAGAAATAAAATTTCAATTGTAATATCTTACAATCCTCCATAATTGTAGTATCGAAAGTCATTTGCCAATCCTAACATAAAATCTAAAGTAAACTCTTTCCAACAAATATTTCTAGACTCATCCCTACTTTGTAAGGTATTAAAACTCTAACTAGTGTCAGTACCAAGTCTCCCATAACCGTTGGAATAGCTTTTCAAAAAGTTTTAAATTCTGCAGAGGTGTGTAGGTTTAGCTACAAGAAATGATCAACTCTTTGTGCAAAGTTATTAGCACAATACTTTCGGTGTTCTGCAGAGAGATCATAACATAACCGTTACATTATATAGATCTAACGTTGCACCAGTCCAGTGATGTCAAACCCTTACTATGGCATTAGAATATATTTGTATAATCACTGTACGTACTCTCAATAATCTATCCCTGTTGAGTCTGCATTTCTCCCCATAGCAAGGCGTACACCATTGTATTGGCAGGTGTTATTCCCAACACCTCGGTGAGGCACCCCTTCAAGCAATCTATCTCAAAATGCCCATACTACTACAACCTTTCAATGTACAAAGATAAATTTAAGTAAATAAGTTAAGGCCATCCCATTCTAGCACTTGTGGTTGCATTGTTATACTTGGATTATACAACACTACATTAGGTCCTTAATCCAACCCGGGTGAGAACTCAAAATAATTGAAAATTTGCCTCTTAAAAGATTGACTCTTTGGATATGATGCCACTTGAGCCAATGATATATATGACTATTTGAGTCAATGAAATGTGGGTCCAGTGGCAAATTTGTGAAGCCACATGTTTGAAGTGGCAAATATCTAAATATCTCGTGAGAACTCCCCCACACAATGTAATGACCTCCATTTTTGCATAAATGCAAAAATAGAAATCTCATGTGCATCCGTACTAGTCTCATGATCAATGGCTACCATGCACATTTACAAGAATTAGAATCACAACCATACATCATAAGATTAAGCGAAAGCTACTTATACATTATAATTTACAACTCGAGTATATATATACGAGAAGATGATGTGATTTTGGTGTCCCGATCTTTCAATGAGAGCGATAACATCGATTTGGTATAAGCTGATTTTGACGATCCGACTACAACGTATGACAACGATGCACCTTAGCAATCGCTAAACCAACTCCAGAGGGTTATTGATCTTGTCGTTGGCACAATCAACTGAACCAGATTCAATTCACGTAAGCAATAGGAGAATAGGCAAGAACAATAGTAAAAGCAATCTGAAATTGCAAATATGAATGAAGTCAAAAACATGGTGGGGTTCTATTGAAAATTTTGACAAGGTGGCTGTCCAGCTGGCAGAAGAAATAAAGTTTACACTTGGCTAAACTAATCAAACAAAACCCAAACCCTAATAGAGGTGGCGGCTAGCTATTTATAAGAGAGGGGTGAAACTCGAACAAAATAGAGGGAGGCCAATTACAACTCAAATTACAAGGCCTAATGCCCACGTCAATTTGGACTAAAATGTGACATCAAATGTTTTGTAGATTCCTGTCACTCGGATGGAATTTGAAGATGATTCTAGATCCATTGGAAAGTAGACTTGATAAACTTTCATGAAGTATAAGAACTCTCCAATCGGACACATGCAAAAGTTATGCTCGTTTTACTTCAGGCTGGTTTCGGAGGCCGAATTGGATTCCAAAACGTGATGGATTTGATATCTCTATCTTCTTGGCCCATGGGTGTGTTCAAGTTGATCCAACTAGGTGTGGATGTATCTATAGTAGTGATGTCCTCATCATCCTCCTTCTTGAATTTGAGTCATCCTCGACTCAAGCTCACCTTTAGCTTCTCTTCAGTACAAAGCATTCCTCATATAGATCCTGCAGTTATTTAAAAAAAAATAGCTCTACCTCTTTATATATTTTAAAAGGCAAGAAAAACATTTAAAAATTCACGATAATTATCTATATAGCTCAACACTTCTTTCTAGCATATAATGGTTTGATGAAAGCTAGCTCTTTGATGCTTCATCCCTCCTCGAAGGAAAACCATGCTCGGTTTTGGAAAAATTTGGAAAAACAACCAACAAAAAGAACAATGTGTACATGGCATATATGTATATATCCCTATTTCATTGTTTTTTGGATTTGTGTGAGCTATTTACATAACAACAAAAGAAATCAAATTTAAGCAAAGCACCATTCCTCACAATTACGCGTCGATTTGTGGTTATAAGTGAAGCATATAACATCAATATTAACATGATTTAGTTTGCAACTTGGTTTTGCATATAAGTAAAGCAATTCTATCCCTAACCTTTGATAAAGAATACTCATGTTTTGTGAGGCTCATTCAATAACATGTTTTGTGGACAGGACTACAAGTTTTGGCATTAAGCATGGATCATTCATATCATCAAATTGTAAACAAACAATATCAAACCATTCCAACAATGGTGACACAATTTAACGATCTTCTACCTACTAACTATGACATGCTGATTTGTAATACAAGTTAATGTACTAAAATTCAAACAATGTGGTTGCAAGCTATGGGTATCACACATATCGGAAAATTTGATGGTGCCACAAATGAAACAAGCTGTTGCATACAACTAGAATTGCCCAAAATGGCAAGCTTCAATTCAGCAAATTTATCACAAGTTATGCATATTACGTAAACAAGAACGCCATCTATACCATAATCACCAACTAAATTGAATTTAAAACAGTAGGCATAGGTGCTAGACAAAGATTTAAGAGATGAAATTTTAGAAATCTTGTCCATAGCACAAGTCAAACTAACAGGCTCATTCAACATGACATAACACAAAACAGTGGCAGGGGATATTCTAGCTATCACCTCCTTATGCGTAATCAGCACCACATGATCAAAATTATAAGCATGCAATTCATCATATAGTTCTACAATTGTGGCATATGGTGGTAGTTCACAAGAATTATGTATAGCAGGAATATACTAACAAATTTGCTCTCTTTCTTGTTATAAAATCAGATCTGTACCACGGTCATTAATCTCCTCCTCGGAAAGAAGTAGGAACATCAAAACTTTCATTTGATAACGCTGGTTTTTCAGCTTGTAGCTCCTTCTTCGAAGTACCCTGAATAGCATATGGAATAGCAACAACAAAAGTAACAAAAGTAGATTGGATTATGTTAGTAGAATCATCCTCACGTGTGCTATCATCTACTTCACTCAAATTTTCTGGTGTTTCTTTCGCATGCTTAGGGTGTATGCCCTCATTAAGTTTTGGTGTAGTGCATACAATAGGAGTAGCATTTAACTCTGTAGGAGCTTGAATTGTGGTTGATTGTCTTCTCTGTATCTTTTTTTAGCTTCACGTGAAAGATTAAGTAAACATGACAAAGAATTGAATTCTTCACAAGATATTATGATCTGAATGTCAAAATCTTGTTCAAAATAAAAGTTATTCATTCGAGTCTTTTTGGTCTCTTCTAACCCAGAACGCAAAGATTTATGCTGAAATTCTTAGTAGTACTCATCCACTATTTTACTACCTTGTTTTAGATGTTGCAATTCATTTCTTAATTGATGAGCAACATATGAAGAGACAAATCTAGCTCTTAGAATTTTCTTCAATTTTGTCCATGTGCTAGGAATGTCCTGATTTTTACTCATATAATCATTCCACGAAGCGATGAAATTCAAAGAATCCACTAGTAATAACCCTAACCTTATCATGCTAAGGAATTTCATGTTTATTAAATGATTGTTCTCTGACTAATTCCCAAGTAAGATAACCTTCAGGATCATATTTACCACTAAAATTGGGTACAATAAACTTATTTTTTTACATGTGCTATGCGTTGTACCTCCCATGGTGTTGTGTTGTGCTCGTACATTCTTTGTGCTCTGGTGTGAATGTCTCTTCTCCTAGGATGTTATTGGACCAAGCACTATGACATTGAGAACCTGCCATTGTTAGTGAAGACAAAAACAAAATTACTAGTATAATGTTCTTATCACACGGATGAGGTGAAAAGTCGCTCATCTCTCAAACTTTAACCAAAGCTCTTACAAGTTCTTACAGGTACTTGTCGGTTGGCGATGTCAAAGGATCTCAAAGCTTGGATAAAGCAATTGCTAAGGGACCAAATGAATGTACGAGGTAGAATATGTGGAGCTAGGTAGGCTTCATTTGTTTCCTATGCAATCGATAATTCTAGTTATTGTAATGATAATGCCACATGGTATTTTTGGTGTCCCAATCTTTCAATGAAAGCAATAACCGATTTAATGGAATGACTTTGATCCGACTACAGCGTACAACAACGATCGCCTCGGCAATTGCTAAACCAACTCGGAGGGTTATTGATCTTCGTTGCACGATCAACTGAACACCAGTTGAATTCTGCAAGCAACCAAAGAACAAGCAAGAATAATAGTAGAAGCAATCAAATTGCGAATATGAATGAAGTCAAAAACAAGGTGGGGTTCTATTGAAGATCTTGATAAGGTGGCGATCCGGCAACATGAAGAAATAAAGTTTGCACTTGACTAAACTAATCAAACAAACCCAAACCCTAATAGAGGTGGTGGCTAGCTATTTATAAGGGAGAGGGGGATGAAACTTGGACAAAATAGAGGAGGCAATTACAACTCAAATTACAAGGCCCAAGGCCCACGTCAATTCGGACTAAAAAGTAACATCACTTATTTTGTATATTCCTATCGACTAAAATGGAATTTGAAGATGATTCTAGTTAATAGCGCTCCGTGGAAAGGGGTAACCTGTGCGGTGCGAGCCATAAATCGGTCGAGCGTCCTCTCCTGTCAAAATCACGAAATGCATGCTCCGTTTCTCAAATGACATTCACATTCATGCGGATCGTGATCCGACCGACCACTCGGCTCCTAGCGGGTAACCCATCCGACCGGGCTGCGCGACCTCGCCCGGTGGCTCACGGTTTGAAGTAAGCGCCTTGCGATAACAGGTTACCCATCTGTAGCGACCGCAGGTCGATCGAGCGTCCCTTTCTGCTCAAAATGTGAATGGGTGCTCTCGCTTTCAACGTCATTCATGTTCATTGAATCGGCGTCGACCAACTACTCGGCTCCCCTAGCGGGTAACTGTCGGCCCAAATCTGCGACCTCGCCGCAGCTCTCACGGTCTCAGTAGCGCTTTGCGGCAAGGGCTACCTATCACGGTCACGAGCCACAAGTCGGTGGGGCCACTCCTCTCTGCATGAGGCTTGAATGAGGCGCACTCCGACCTCGGGTCTTTTAGCCCCTTCTTGGCGCTCGCCGGAAAATCACACCTCGCCGAAAAAACCCCCAGAAGCGGTTTCGGGGTCACGGTTTTCGGCATAAAGAGGGCTTAAAACTTCGAGCAAGCACAAAAGCGAACCCGATTCATTATATGCGAAGTTTTTACATCTACATAATATCTAACATTATTCATAATCCCGTGGAGGGCGTTCTGCGGGGATATCCGATCAGCGATCGCTCGGGCATAGGGCTCGACTTGAGTCGGCGCTCGACCTCCTCGTCGGTCGGTTCGACCATCCAGCCCTAACTTTGTCAGGTCAAGACCATTGTAGAAGGACGGCGTTAACAAAGCGGAAGTGGCTCGGGCGCACTCATCTTCACCGACTTCTCGGCGTGCTCGGCTGCAGGGGCCAACTTCGGTCATGGCGGACTCGTACCTCGCCTGACCAGCGGTCGGTCGCGAGCGGCGGCCGACCTTCCCTAAAGTCGCCAACTCGGCGAGCTCGGCCCGCTCATCCTCTATTTCTTTTAGTGTCCCGAGCCGCCTCCGCGACGCCAGCGTCGCGCTCTTCGCCAAAGCGTCGTGCCTCCGCGACCTCGGCGAACCTTTTTGCAGCTCTGCCGTCGAGGCAAAGGTTAGAGTGCGCCTCAGGCGCCTTCGAATCCGGACAATAACAACTTACCGGACGCGGCACTCTCCATAGCTTGGAGCCTCTTGAGCACCTCCTCGCGGACTTCACCCACAGCCGCCTCCTCGAGGCGGCGTCCGGGCTTTTGCGGGCCTCCTCCCCACCTGCAGCTGCCTTTGCACCCTCTGGCAGCGGTTTTTGCGTTGTTAGCCTCGCCGGGGGGGGCCTCACTTCGGATACCCTCGCCCTCGAGGACTCACCCGGCGGCGCTCCTGCAGGGCCGTCCCTCACTCACCATCCGTGGGCCTCTTCCTTGTTGGCCCTTCCTTGTGCTCTTCCGAGCCTCCTGCATCGGAGTCCGTCGGTCGCGACCCTCCTCCTGGCGGCCCTCTGGCTTGCAGGCGGCGGAGGAGCCGGACTGCCCTCGAGCGCGCCGAAAGCCGCTGCGGCCACCACCGCTCCATTTCAAGATCCAGTCAACATCAAAAAAGCGAAAAATTCGAGCATAACTTACACCGTGGGTCGATCCCAATGACCGCATCCGCGCCCTCCGGAAGACTCAAGGGAAGGTCGAGCTCACCGAATCTGCCCCAACTTCGATCGGGCCGTTAGGAACCCTCCCGAGGATCCCACTCTTCAAGCTCCGCCCCATCGTCGGCGCAGCGTCTCATTGGGTGGATCCTGCGCCCGGCGGAGACCAGGATGGTGAAGCGTAACTCCCGTGGTCGTCGGCGGCCGCTCACCGTGATTGAGCCTCGCCACCTGCCGGCGGATCGCGACCTCCGCTGCAGCTCGTCTCCGGCCGCTCCTTGGCGGCGATGGCGGCACTTGCTTCGATGCGAGACTCCTCCGGTAGCTGCTTTTGCGGCAGCGAGGATCGTCGCCCTCCTCGGCCCGTTCGTGCGGCGAGCTCGGCCCGGTCGCGGGGCACCAATTCCATGGACACCTCGGCACCGCCACGCCCGCGACCGAGTCTGCGTGCGCAACCCGCAGGCGCGTCGGTAGCCGTCGCCTCCGGCTTGCCCTTAGTCGTGGCATATCTTGGCCCGTGCGGCGGGGTACGTCGGTCAGCCGATCCAGCGCCTCACCATCAAGTTCCTCATAAAATCCCTAAAGCAAGGGCGGTCGGGGACATTCTGAGCAACATCGATACACACGGCAAAGGGATGAGGCTAACCCGTCGGCCGGTGCGAATAACCGCTCTCTTCGCCCGGTCTTCTTGGCGAAGGGGCGTCTCTCCCCCTCGGGCACCCCGGGAGTGTCCTGCCGGGCGCCATAGCGATTACCTCCGTGTCGATGTCCTCCATTGGATCGTCGGCCGTGGCGGCTCAATCATACTCCTCATATGGATCGTCGGTCTCCGCCCGTCGGCGGAGGGCCCCCGGCCGGCGAAGAAAGGGCGTCGACTCAGCGCCTCCTCCCTGCGCGTGCGATCATGGCCAGACAGGCCCCTCTTTCCTTCTTCTTGCTCTCCAGGCGCTCCTTGAAAGCGGACTCCCTTGCTTCGGCTGTTGGCGGATTACCGCCCTCATCTCCTTCTCCCCGTGATGCGGGAGGATGCTCAAGCAGGCCACTGAAAGGCGGGAACTGTTCAGGTCAGAACGGGGAAATGATGCGCCAAGAAAGGGCAGAACCTCCCACTTACCAAGTCGAGGGGTTTTCCGCGAAAGAGCTCGGGAATGCCGCCGCCCACCGTGGCTTTCAATGCCAAGGCGGCCACGGCACCTCCACCTCCGGCGAGGTCCAAAACCTCCATCCTCATGGGGTGCGGACGCCCCTCATATTGAAACATCGGGTGGGGAACTGTCCATGAGGGTTATCGCAGCGCCTCGCCATGAATCGCGCAGCGGCATAACCGTCGAGCCTCGCCTCTTGAGCGCAAAGGCGCTCAGAATCACCACCATCTTCCGCTTCTCCCTCTCATCCGCCCAGACGACCCCATTCGGGCACCGCCTCGGGCCGTCTCCGGTGAAGGCAGGAACACTATCTCTGCATTCGAATGTAGAACCACAAAGTGCCATCGATTCGAGGTGGGCGGCTTCATGTCAAGGTACTCCGCCCGGCCGATTAGACCGAGCTGGATGGCGGCGCGCGATTGGCGCCAACGTAGCGCCCGGCTTGCCCTTCAACCCCGCATATGGAAAAAGTACCTCCAAAAGGGCCCAATGGGGTTCGATCCCTAGGAAAGCCTCGCCGCGGCGTGATGAAGATCGCGATGTGCGGCACCGATGGGGTTGAGATGGTGCACCTCCACCTTGTAAAAGTGAAGAAACCGCGAGCGAGCGTATGGAGGAGGCGAACCAGCGCTCAAAGAAGGGCAGCGCTCTGACGATCTCGCCGTCGCCCGAGACTCGAACCCTGACCCGTCGGCACCCTCCACCAAGCTACATCGGCGGGAGGAACCGTTCTTCGCCGGGCCGAGCACGGCGTCAGAATGGTGCACTCGACCACGTCATCTCAAGGGGAAGCGGGGCCGTTGGGTGAAGAAAGGGCTAAGGCAGAATCCATCTCTTGGGATTTTCTTCGATCTTCCTCCACGATCGCCGTCGTCTCTCTTCCTTCGCGGCGAAGAACAGGACAGCGCCGAGGATCCTTTCCGCTTATAAAAAGTGCAGCGACCGCCGACGGACGGCGTCAACCAAGCAGATCATCATGACGAAGCGGCGCCCGTTCCGCTCCCAAGCCGTCAAGATGGTTCAGCGATGCGCTGCCCTAATTCATGATCGCCCTCGCATTTAATCCTTAGCGGGATCATGACCCGGCGAAAAGGACATCGGGCGAAGGCGCTGACCCCTCGGGCCTCGCCCCCAAACTCAAAGATTAAGCCTGCGATGGGAAAAAAACGCCGCCGGAGACCGCCCACGGTCCCATAAGCCTGGTTTACGACTTATGCTCGAGGCTCGACCAAGTCTTTGTGGGCCGAGCAGCCCGCCACATTGGGCCTTTACGTCGCCCGACGAAAGAAAAAAAACCGAGCGAGGGCGAGATAAAGGCGAGCTCAGTGGGCCCTTGTTGGGTCGTGGATATTGTCGCCTTAGATCGTGTTCGAGGCCATACATCACTCTCCTTGGGAGCCATCGTGGTGGCGGCCGTGCGCTTGGTCGGCCGGACACAGGGTCCGACTTCGGGATCGAATGTGAAAGGCTGGAGTGCGCCCCGATGGGTGGGCCCGCGCATGACGGATAATGGTTCTCCCTCGAGGAAGCCACGGGGACCCTCGAACCACCGCTATCGGCTAAATCACGAGCGGCGTTCGAGCCTCGTTATGGCAAATCTTGGCGTTTGCTCACCCCTCGAGTCCCGCTGCGGGCAGGCGTATTAAGTGGGAAGCAGCGGCGCCTCCCTGCTCGAAACATGGGGCGGACGCCTCTATCACTCCAAACGGGCGCTTCCTCGCACGGATAAACCCCGACCAGCTCTCCGACCTGCTCGGGGGCTCGGGGGCTCCATCCACCGGATGCGCTCGCGCTTACGGAACAAAAGCCGACCAACCGTTTGGTCGAGCGCGGCGGCAGGGAAGCGCCCCTGCCCGACCAACACGCTTGCGGTACCAAGCGTCTTCGTCGGAGTTGAATCCAGCGGCGGAGCAACCTCTACACTCTGGATAAACCCCCGACCAGCTCTCCGGCACGCTCAAGGGCTCAAGAGCTCCATCCGGATGCGCTCGCGCTTGCGGGCAAAACCAACAAGCACAGTGGTCGGGCTGCGGCGATAAAGATCCGACCTCGAAGTGCTCACGCTTGCCGGTGTCCGTAAAACAAACCCCAGCAGAAGCTTCCCAATCCGCTCGGGGGCTATTGCGGATACCCGCACACAGGTATCCCCGACCGGGAAAAGTATGGGCGCCCGCGTACTGGCCGGGGCCCAAGGTCTCCGTAAGCCGGCGGAGATGGTCGACCAAGCTATTTGCCGGCGGGCTCCCCCCGACTCGGCGGCACAACTTCGGAGATGCCCGACCGGCGGGTCAGACGGACCGAAGCCCGATCAAGCTCAAACCCTCTTCGTCAACAAGCCAACATCAAATCGCCGAGCCGGCACGGACCGGCCACCTACTAGCGATCGCGGCTAATATGACCAAACAGAGATGGGAGGCGCGCGCCTTCCTAGGCAATTCGGTGACACTAGCGTCGGAGAACTGACGGCCTGAAACAGGTCTTGCCGTTTCCCGAAAAACGGACCGCACCCTCGCTCAGCGGCCCTCACCGGCTCGATCTGAGGGCCAACCACTATCCGTCAGTCAAGTCCGAGACGGAGCCGGCGGAACCCGAACTCGGCGTGGGCCCTATCCATTTTTCCTTTACGCTCTATGTAACGGCTTCGGCTATATAGGGAGGCAGCCCTCGTGGCGGCCTTGCGAAGGGGGCAACAGAACGAACATTCACATACACATAGCGAGCATACTCCTAAGCTCAAGGCCCTTCACGCTCATAGCTCTCATCCGACCACCATACCACGGTGCTTGCGTAGCCCTCGCTTGACAACAAGCTCCTCATCAATAAACCACGCACCCACCTTGATGGGTAGGGACATTCGGCCCGAACGTTATAGATCAGACCCTCTTTTCTCTCTTTAGGGTCTAACCATTCAAGGAGAAACAGCGGCCCCTCAAGACTTACAAAATTACTTGCGGTTCTCGAAACAGCAAGCACAAGCAGACTTCATACCTCGTCAGCCGGCGATCGGACCACGAGCGGCGGTGACCTTCCCCAAGGTCCTTTCGGACAGTTCGGCCGGTCATGCTCCATTTCTTTTGAGTCGTGCAGGCCACCTCCACGCCCGACCACACGTCGCTCCTCCACCGCCAAGCGCCCGCGCCTCATGACTTCAACTGAATCTTTTGCGGCTCTGTCGAGGCAAAAAGTTAGAAGTGCGCCCAGCGGCACCGAATCAGCAAGCAATTCCTTCTTTGGGCGGCATTCTCCATAGCTTGGAGCCTCCCCAAGACCTCCTCGCGGACTTCACCACCACAGCCGCCTCTTGAGGCGGCGTCGGAGCGTACAAGCCTCCTCCTTGAGCTTCTGCGCATTGCTTCCGCTGGCGATGGCTTTGGCTGCTTGGCCTCCGCCGGAGGACTCGGCTCGGATACTCTCACCCTCGAGGACTCAGCAGGCCAGCGCTCCTCTGCGGGCGTCGTCCTTCTCCTTTCGCCATCCGTGAACCTCTTCCGCCACCGCATTGCTCCGCGCGCGGCTTCCGAGCCTCTGCGTATGAAGTCTCGTTAGTCGCGACCCTCCTCATGACAACCCTCTCACAGGCCTGCGGAGGCCGGACTTGCCCTCGAGCGCACCCGCGGACGCTGCGACCAGCCATCGCTCCATTTCAGGTCGGCAACATCCAAGGAGAAATTTGAGCATAACTTACCCGCCGGCGGGTCAATCCCCAGCGACCCGTCAGCGCCCTCCGGAGGACTCAAGAAAGATTGAGGCTCACCGAATCTGCCCCAACTTCGATGCAGGCCGTTGGGAACCCTCTGTGATTCCCACTCTTCAAGTTCCGCCCCATCGTCGGCGAGAATGATGTCTCACGGATGGAGTCCTTTGCCCGGCAGAACCGGAGATGGTCGAGGCGGCGGCTCCCGTGGTACGTCTCGGCCCGCTCCGGCGATTGAGCCTCCGTCACCACCATCGGCGGATCCGTGACCTCTGCCAGCGCCGCCTGCAGCTCGTCCCCGGCCGCTCCTTGGCGGCGATGGTAGCCTTGCTTCGATGCAGAGACTCCTCGGGGCGCACACCTGACGGCCGTGTACGAGATCGGTCCGCCCTCCTCGGTCCGTTAAATGGCGGCGAGCTCTGCAGTCGCGGGGCGTCGTGGGACACAGTTCCGGCCGTCTCGGCACCGCACAGCGACTTCCAGCGTCGGCAACCCGCGGCCTTGGCGAGGCGCGCCCTCAAGCGCTGCCCTTGATCGGAAGCGCGTCTTCGGCTCCAGCAAGCGAGAATCCGGCGTCGGTCGTGAGTAGTTCCGCCGCCTCTGTCAACTCTCCTCCGCCAAATCCCTAAAGGCGAGGCGGTCGGGGACAATTCGAACACGACACACCACGGCAAAGACTAGCGACGGCGGGTGCTTGATGTCAGCGCTCTTGGCGGTCTTCTGGCGAAGGGGGCCATCTCCCCCCTCGGGGGCACCCCGTCGGGGTGTCCTACCGCCTAAAGCCATGACGATGACCTCGTGTAAAGTCCTCCATCGGATCGTCGGCGGCTAAAATCATACTCTTCCGTATGGATGGATCAGAGATCTCTGCCGTCGGCCGGAAGCGACACCCGGCCAGAAGAAAGGGTGGTCGACTCAGCGCCTCCTCGCCAGCGTCTTGATCATGGCCGGCGTGCCCTCCTCTTCTCCTTCCTCCTGCTCTCCGGCGCTCCTTGAGTAGACTCCCATGACTCGGCTTCTTTGGCGGATCGCCGCCCTCATCTCCTTCTCCCGCGAGCAATGCGGGAGGATGCTCAGCGAGGCCTGAAAGGCGGGAACTCTATTGGGCGGAGCGAGAATTAGGAACACAAGGAAGGGTAGGGAACCTCCGCTTACCAAATTGGGGGTTTCCGCGAGAAGGGCTCGAGAACGCCGCCCGCGCCAAGTGGCTTTCAATGCGGGCGGCTGTCACGAGCCTCCTCGGCCGAGGGAGGTCCCCCCATCCTCATGGGATCGGGCCCCCTCATATTTGAACATCGGGTGGGGCTTTGTCCATAGGGGTTGTATCGTCTCGCCATGAGCAGCACTGCAACCCATCCGGGCCTCGCCTCTTGCCATTGTTTGCTCAAGAATCACCACCATCTTCCTCTTCTCTCTCTAAATGCGGGCGGCCATTCGAAACACCGCCTCGGGCCGTCTCCATGGCGGGGCGCATCCCCATTCCGAATGTAGAACCACTCGGGTGCCATCCCGTTCGAAATGGGCAGCTTCAGCCGATGTACTCGGCGGTTAAATGGCTGGATAAGCGGCGCCGCCGATCGGCGCCCGACAGCAGCGCCCGACTTGCCCTTCGGCGGCCGCGCCATGGAAGAAGTACTTCGGAGGGCCCAATGGGGCTCGATCCCTAGAAAAGCCTCGCCTGGCGTGATAAAGATCGCGATGTGGAGCACGCCGTTAGGGTTCGGATGGTGCACCTCCACCTTGTAAAAGTGAAGAGCGGGCGAATGTATGGAGGCGAACCAGCGCTCAAAGAAGGGCCAGCGGATCTGGCGATCGCCCGTCGTGACTCGAACCGCGACCATCGGCACCCTCCGCAGACTACATCACGCGGCGGAAGGAATCGCTTCTTCAAACCGGCGCCCGCGTCAAGTGGTGCACTCCGACCACGTCATCTCTAAGAGGCGGAACCGTTAAGCGAAAAAAGGCTAAGGCAAAAATCCTCTTCTTGGGTTTTCGATCTTCCCACGATAACCCTCATCTTTCTTCCTTCGCGGCGAAGAAGCAGGACAACGTGGGGAATCCGCCCTATGGCCCCACCCTTTTTCCGCTTATAAAGCGCGTCAACGCCCGGCAGGACGGCGTTGACAGAGCGATATCACCGACGAAGCGGCGTCCGTCTCGCTCCCCGACCGTCGCGGCGGTTCAGCGATGCTGCGCCTAATTCTTGATCGTCCCCGCATTTAATCGCCAGCGGGACGCGGCGAGCGAGGATATCGAGCGAGTGGCGCCACGGCTCCTCGGGCCTCGCCCCCAAACTCAAAGTGCATGCCTGCGATGGGAGAAAAACATGCGAGGACGCTACGGTCCGTAAGCCTGAAGGCTTACCGACTTATGCTTAGGGCTCGACCAAGTCTTTGTGGGCCCCGCGCCCGCCACCAAGTGGATGCACACGTCGCCCGCAAAAAAACCCGGCGAGGGCGAGGATAAGGTGAGCTCGGTGGGCCCTTGTTGGGTCGGCGGACAACAATCGCAGATCGTGTTGAGGTCATCGTCACACTCTGCTTGCGGGCCGTCGGGAATGGCGGTGGCTGCGCCAATTGGCCAGACGGCACGAGGTCATTCGAGATCGAATGTGAGCTCATGGGTTGCCCCAGTGGGTGGGGCGCCATAGCGGATGCGTCCACTCGAAATGGTTCTCCCAGGAAGCCACGGGGCCCCTCGAACCACCGCTATCGGCTCGTCCACAAGCAGCGTTCAAGCCTCGTATAGCAAATCTTGGCGCTTGCTCACCCCTCCAGTCCCACACTGCGCGGGGGGGCATACTCATAGGAAGCGGCGCCTCACTGCTTTCGAGCATGGGACAGACGCCTCTATCACTCTCCGGCAAATGGGCGCTTCCTCGGCGTGGGATAAACCCCGACCAGCTCTCCAGGCCTGCCGGCCATCCACCGGATCTTCGCGCGCACCGGGCGATGCTTGACCAACCCGTTTGGTCGGACGCGACAACCGCACATTCAACCAATGCGTTTGCAGGTACAGGCGATTTTAAGCGGGAGTTGAATCCGTCAGCGGAGCTACCTCTACCGTGGGATAAACCCCAACCAGCTCTCCGACACCTTTCGGGGCTCGGAGCTCCATCCACCGGATCGCTCGCGCACAGGCGAGCGGCCGAACTGATCGATCGACCCGGCCGATCAAAGATCCGGCCACCTCGGAGCACCATGCTTGCCCAGCACCCATCGACCGGGCAAACCCCGGCCGCTCTCCAATCCGCCCGGGGCTTCGGGGCTATTGACAACACGGTATCAGCGGCCGAGAAAAGCGTATGGCACGCCCATGCTACTTCGAGGCCCAGGCCTCCGACCAAAGTCGACCCGAGCGGTCAGACCAAGCGTCCGGGGCGGGCACCCCAAGCTCTGGCGTCACGGATGTCGACCAGCGGGCAGACGGACCAAAACCTCGAGCAAGCTCAAGCCATCTTCGTCAACAAGCCAGCGTCAAATCGCCGAAGCGGCGCTGACCGGTCACCTACCCCCGTCTGGCGCCTCGGCATGACCAGGCAGGCGGGAGGCGCGCGCATTCCCAGGCGGTTCCGGTGGCGCCCGGCGTCGGCGCTGACAAGCCCCGAGCAGGTCGCCCGTTCCGGGAGGACCGCACCCTTGCTGGCTTCACCGACTTCGGTGAGGCCAGCAACTACCCGTCGAAGTCAAGTCCGCGACGGACACCGCGGCGAATCCGGACGCCAGCGAACCAGAACTCAGCGTAGGGAGCCCCATCCATTTTTCCTTTACCGCTCTATGTAACTTGCAGCCCTATAAGGGGAGGCTTGGCCCTCCGGGCGGGGAGGGACCATGGACGAACATACACACAGGCCGAGACCCTGAGCTCCAGTCCTTTGTGTTCGTAGCCCCCCACCACGATCACGCATACGAGCTTGCGCAGCCTCGCTGTAATTCACGCAGCTCATCGGCATCAATGCAAACACACACCACCACCACCAATGGAGTAGGGACATTCAGCGAACCGGTATAAACCTTGACCCTCTTTCCTTTCTTTTCGGTCCTAACCATTCAAGGAGCGAAACGCGGCCCTCAAGACTTACAAAATTTACTTGCGTTCTCGAAACACCGACAACCTTATAGTATGGTATCTCCTTTGTTAAGCCTCTAAACATATTAAGACAAAGCCATCCTACCTAACAATAATGAAATCTTGCACCTCCAATTGAGTATCCATAGAGAGACTAAGCATTATATTATAACATATTTAGTAAAGGCCCACTGTCCATGAATTTTTTTTGTTGAAATTTATTTTTAGTTACCTTTTCTTGACTGTATATATTCAATTAGAAACATGATTGTACCCTACCTATATAGGACCCTCCTTTATAGCTTGAAATACCAAGCGGGGTTCCATGTGCATACTGATACTAGTCCCATAATCAATAGCTAGTATGCACATATTTACAACATTGATAGCATCCATACACAATTTATATTAATATGATAATAAAAGTTTAATTATACAAATGTCTTACAAACCAAAATAGATTGAAAATCCAAAATCTTCTTGATATGCATTTCTACCCTCGGGTAACTAACAAGGTAAAACCCTAAAAAACTCATTATTGTAATCCCCATAATTTGTGTTGTAATATACATCTTTTGGAATTTCGCTTTCTTCACATACTAAACCAACAATTTAAGTAAGTTTGAATAATTGTGTACTTAGCAAGACTTATAGTGTCACAAATACATACATACATACATATAGAAATATCTAGTGCAAATGGCTATTGATTGCTAAAATGCTAATATCCATCGTGGGCCATCCGATCTATCATGTGTAGCTTAGATTGAGTGGTGGAACCCCTTGTCACTTAAGCATTTGTGAAAACCCCCTCTATTTCTCTCATCATTCCATGAGGGCTTCCACCACTTTCAATCTGAGCCACACATGATAGATCGGATGGCCCACAATGCATGTTAGCATTTTAGCCTGAATAGCCATTTACTTTGAAATTTCCCCATACATACATACATACATACATACATACATACATACATACATACATACATACATACATATACAGGCTATGTCAATAGAGCGGTTTCTCGATTATTTTGCATAAAGTGAAATTCAACATGAAATATCAAGTAATAATTTACAAAAAAAATTGTAAAAGCAACTAAGACTAATATATAAATAACGAGAAATAAAATTTCAATTGTAATATCTTACAATCCTCCATAATTGTAGTATCGAAAGTCATTTGCCAATCCTAACATAAAATCTAAAGTAAACTCTTTCCAACAAATATTTCTAGACTCATCCCTACTTTGTAAGGTATTAAAACTCTAACTAGTGTCAGTACCAAGTCTCCCATAACCGTTGGAATAGCTTTTCAAAAGTTTTAAATTCTGCGAGAGGTGTGTAGGTTTAGCTACAAGAAATGATCAACTCTTTGTGCAAAGTTATTAGCACAATACTTTGTGTTCTGAGAGATCATAACATAACCGTTACATTATATAGATCTAACGTTGCACGGTCAGTGATGTCAAACCCTTACTATGGCATTAGAATATATTTGTATAATCACTGTACGTACTCTCAATAATCTATCCTGTTGAGTGCATTTCTCCCCATAGCAAGGCGTACACCATTGTATTGGCGGTGTTATTCCCAACACCTCGGTGAGGCACCCTTCAAGCAATCTATCTCAAAATGCCCATACTACTACAACCTTTCAATGTACAAAGATAAATTTAAGTAAATAAGTTAAGGCCATCCCATTCTAGCACTTGTGGTTGCATTGTTATACTTGGATTATACAACACTACATTAGGTCCTTAATCCAACCCGGGTGAGAACTCAAAATAATTGAAAATTTGCCTCTTAAAAGATTGACTCTTTGGATATGATGCCACTTGAGCCAATGATATATATGACTATTTGAGTCAATGAAATGTGGGTCGATGGCAAATTTGTGAAGCCACATGTTTGAAGTGGCAAATATCTAAATATCTCGTGAGAACTCCCCACAATGTAATGACCTCCATTTTGCATAAATGCAAAAATAGAAATCTCATGTGCATACCGTACTAGTCTCATGATCAATGGCTACCATGCACATTTACAAGAATTAGAATCACAACCATACATCATAAGATTAAGCGAAAGCTACTTATACATTATAATTTACAACTCGAGTATATATATACGAGAAGATGATGTGATTTTGGTGTCCCGATCTTTCAATGAGAGCGATAACATCGATTTGGTATAAGCTGATTTTGACGATCCGACTACAACGTATGACAACGATGCACCTTAGCAATCGCTAAACCAACTCCAGAGGGTTATTGATCTTGTCGTTGGCACAATCAACTGAACCAGATTCAATTCACGTAAGCAATAGGAGAATAGGCAAGAACAATAGTAAAAGCAATCTGAAATTGCAAATATGAATGAAGTCAAAAACATGGTGGGGTTCTATTGAAAATTTTGACAAGGTGGCTGTCCAGCACAACTTGAAGAAATAAAGTTTACACTTGGCTAAACTAATCAAACAAAACCCAAACCCTAATAGAGGTGGCGGCTAGCTATTTATAAGAGAGAGGGGGGTGAAACTCGAACAAAATAGAGGGAGGCCAATTACAACTCAAATTACAAGGCCTAATGCCCACGTCAATTTGGACTAAAAATGTGACATCAAATGTTTTGTAGATTCCTGTCGACTCGGATGGAATTTGAAGATGATTCTAGATCCATTGGAAAGTAGACTTGATAAACTTTCAGTGAAGTATAAGAACTCTCCAATCGGACACCGTATGCAAAAGTTATGCTCGTTTTACTTCAGGCTGGTTTCGGAGGCCGAATTGGATTCCAAAACGTGATGGATTTGATATCTCTATCTTCTTGGCCCATGGGTGACGTGTTCAAGTTGATCCAACTAGGTGTGGATGTATCTATAGTAGTGATGTCCTCATCATCCTCCTTCTTGAATTTGAGTCATCCTCGACTCAAGCTCACCTTTAGCTTCTCTTCAGTACAAAGCATTCCTCATATAGATCCTGCAGTTATTTAAAAAAAAATAGCTCTACCTCTTTATATATTTTAAAAGGCAAGAAAAACATTTAAAAATTCACGATAATTATCTATATAGCTCAACACTTCTTTCTAGCATATAATGGTTTGATGAAAGCTAGCTCTTTGATGCTTCATCCCTCCTCGAAGGAAAACCATGCTCGGTTTTGGAAAAATTTGGAAAAACAACCAACAAAAAGAACAATGTGTACATGGCATATATGTATATATCCCTATTTCATTGTTTTTTGGATTTGTGTGAGCTATTTACATAACAACAAAAGAAATCAAATTTAAGCAAAGCACCATTCCTCACAATTACGCGTCGATTTGTGGTTATAAGTGAAGCATATAACATCAATATTAACATGATTTAGTTTGCAACTTGGTTTTGCATATAAGTAAAGCAATTCTATCCCTAACCTTTGATAAAGAATACTCATGTTTTGTGAGGCTCATTCAATAACATGTTTTGTGGACAGGACTACAAGTTTTGGCATTAAGCATGGATCATTCATATCATCAAATTGTAAACAAACAATATCAAACCATTCCAACAATGGTGACACAATTTAACGATCTTCTACCTACTAACTATGACATGCTGATTTGTAATACAAGTTAATGTACTAAAATTCAAACAATGTGGTTGCAAGCTATGGGTATCACACATATCGGAAAATTTGATGGTGCCACAAATGAAACAAGCTGTTGCATACAACTAGAATTGCCCAAAATGGCAAGCTTCAATTCAGCAAATTTATCACAAGTTATGCATATTACGTAAACAAGAACGCCATCTATACCATAATCACCAACTAAATTGAATTTAAAACAGTAGGCATAGGTGCTAGACAAAGATTTAAGAGATGAAATTTTAGAAATCTTGTCCATAGCACAAGTCAAACTAACAGCTCATTCAACATGACATAACACAAAAGCATGGCGGGGATATTCTAGCTATCACCTCCTTATGCGTAATCAGCACCACATGATCAAAATTATAAGCATGCAATTCATCATATAGTTCTACAATTGTGGCATATGGTGGTAGTTCACAAAATTATGTATAGCAGGAATATACTAACAAATTTGCTCTCTTTCTTGTTATAAAATCAGATCTGTACCACGGTCATTAATCTCCTCCTCAGAAGAAGTAGGAACATCAAAACTTTCATTTGATAACGCTGGTTTTTCAGCTTGTAGCTCCCCTTCTTCAGAAGTACCCTGAATAGCATATGGAATAGCAACAACAAAAGTAACAAAAGTAGATTGGATTATGTTAGTAGAATCATCCTCACGTGTGCTATCATCTACTTCACTCAAATTTTCTGGTGTTTCTTTCGCATGCTTAGGGTGTATGCCCTCATTAAGTTTTGGTGTAGTGCATACAATAGGAGTAGCATTTAACTCTGTAGGAGCTTGAATTGTGGTTGATTGTCTTCTCTGTATCTTTTTAGCTTCACGTGAAAGATTAAGTAAACATGACAAAAATTGAATTCTTCACAAGATATTATGATCTGAATGTCAAAATCTTGTTCAAAATAAAAGTTATTCATTCGAGTCTTTTTGGTCTCTTCTAACCCAGAACGCAAAGATTTATGCTGAAATTCTTAGTAGTACTCATCCACTATTTTACTACCTTGTTTTAGATGTTGCAATTCATTTCTTAATTGATGAGCAACATATGAAGAGACAAATCTAGCTCTTAGAATTTTCTTCAATTTTGTCCATGTGCTAGGAATGTCCTGATTTTTACTCATATAATCATTCCACGAAGCGATGAAATTCAAAGAATCCACTAGTAATAACCCTAACCTTATCATGCTAAGGAATTTCATGTTTATTAAATGATTGTTCTCTGACTAATTCCCAAGTAAGATAACCTTCAGGATCATATTTACCACTAAAATTGGGTACAATAAACTTATTTTTTTACATGTGCTATGCGTTGTACCTCCCATGGTGTTGTGTTGTGCTCGTACATTCTTTGTGCTCTGGTGTGAATGTCTCTTCTCCTAGGATGTTATTGGACCAAGCACTATGACATTGAGAACCTGCCATTGTTAGTGAAGACAAAAACAAAATTACTAGTATAATGTTCTTATCACACGGATGAGGTGAAAAGTCGCTCATCTCTCAAACTTTAACCAAAGCTCTTACAAGTTCTTACAGGTACTTGTCGGTTGGCGATGTCAAAGGATCTCAAAGCTTGGATAAAGCAATTGCTAAGGGACCAAATGAATGTACGAGGTAGAATATGTGGAGCTAGGTAGGCTTCATTTGTTTCCTATGCAATCGATAATTCTAGTTATTGTAATGATAATGCCACATGGTATTTTTGGTGTCCCAATCTTTCAATGAAAGCAATAACCGATTTAATGGAATGACTTTGATCCGACTACAGCGTACAACAACGATCGCCTCGGCAATTGCTAAACCAACTCGGAGGGTTATTGATCTTCGTTGCACGATCAACTGAACACCAGTTGAATTCTGCAAGCAACCAAAGAACAAGCAAGAATAATAGTAGAAGCAATCAAATTGCGAATATGAATGAAGTCAAAAACAAGGTGGGGTTCTATTGAAGATCTTGATAAGGTGGCGATCCGGCAACATGAAGAAATAAAGTTTGCACTTGACTAAACTAATCAAACAAACCCAAACCCTAATAGAGGTGGTGGCTAGCTATTTATAAGGGAGAGGGGGATGAAACTTGGACAAAATAGAGGAGGCAATTACAACTCAAATTACAAGGCCCAAGGCCCACGTCAATTCGGACTAAAAAGTAACATCACTTATTTTGTATATTCCTATCGACTAAAATGGAATTTGAAGATGATTCTACGGACCCGAAACCCGATCAAACTCAAACCCTCCCGTCAACAAGCCAACATCAAATCCGGCCGGCACGGACCGGCCACCTACTAGCGATCACGGGGTATGACCAACGAAGATGGGAGGGCGCGCCTTCCTAACAATTCCGGTGACACTAGCGTCGGGGCCTGCAGCCCTGAGAAGCGAGTCTTGCCGTTTCCCGAAGACGGACCGCACCCTCGCTCAGTGACCTCACGACTGATCTGGGCCAACCACTATCGTCGAAGTCAAGTCGAGACCGAGGCAGCGAGAAGACCGAACTCCAGGTGGGGCCTATCCATTTTTCCTTTACGCTCTATGTAACCGGCTTCCCGGCTATATAAGGGAGGCAGCCCTCCGGTGGCCCTTGAAGGGGACAGAACGAACATTCACATACACATAGCGGAGCATACTCCTAAGCTCCAGGCCCTTCACGCTCATAGCTCTCTCATCCGACCACCATACACGAGGTGCTTGCGTAGCCCTCGCTTGTAACCCAACAAGCTCCTCGGCATCAATACAAACCACGCACCACCACTGTGGAGGTAGGGACATTCGGCCCGAACGTATAGATTCGGACCCTCTTTTCTCTCTTTAGGGTCTAACCATTCAAGGGCAGGCAGCGGCCCCTCAAGACTTACAAAATTTACTTGCGGTTCTCGAAACACCGACACAAGCAGACTTCGTACCTCGTACACCCGAGCGATCGGACCACAGGCGGCAGTGACCTTCCCAGGTCCCCAACTCGGCGACGATTCGGCCGGTCATGCTCCATTTCTTTTATCGTGCAGGCCACCTCCACCGCCGACCACCGGTCGCGCTCCTCCCCGCCAAGCCCGCGCCTCAGGACTTCGAATCTTTTACGCAGCTCTGTCGAGGCAAAAAGTTAAGTCATGCAGCGGCACCTTGAATCAACCCAAGCAACAATTCCTTCTTGGGCGGCATTCTCCATAGCTTGGAGCCTCCCAAGGCCTCCTCGGGACTTCACCACCACAGCGCCTCTTGAGGCGGCGTCCGAGCATTGCAAGCCTCCTCCTTGAGCTTCTGCCGCCCTTGCTTCACTTTGGCGATGGCTTTGGCTGCTGGCCTCGCCGGGCAGGACTCGGCTGGATACTCTCACCCTCGAGGACTCAGCAGGCCGGCGCTCCTCCTGGCGTCGTCCTTCTCACTTTCGCCATCCGTGGGCCTCTTCCGCCGCGCTCCTGGCTGCCCGGCCAAGCCTCTGCGTGAGTCTAGTTAGTCGACCCTCCTCGCAGCAACCCTCTGGGCGTGCACGGCAGGGCGGACTTGCCCTCGAGCGCCCGCGTGGCTGCGCCAGCCATCGCTCCATTTCAGGTCGGCAACATCCAAAAGGAGAAATTTGAGCATAACTTACCGCGGCGGGTCAATCCCCGCGGCCGCGTCCGGCCCTCCGGAGGACTCAAGAAGGATTGAGGCTCACCGAATCGCCCCACTTCGATGCAGGGCCGTTGGGAACCCTCTGCGGGATTCCCTCTTCAAGTTCCGCCCCATCGTCCGCCGAAATGATGTCTCACCGGATGGAGTCCTTTGCCGGCAGACCCGGGATGGTCGAGGGCTAACTCCCGTGGTCGTCCGGGACCCGCTCCGCGATTAGGCCTCCGTCACCACCATCGGCGGATCCGTGACCTCTGCCGGCGCCGCTGCGGCTCGTCCCCGCCGCTCGCCCGGCGATGGTGCCTTGCTTCGATGCGGGACTCCTCGGGGAGCACACCACGGCCGGTACGGATCGGTCCGCCCTCCTCGGTCCACGTTCGTGGCGGCGAGCTCCTGACGGTCGCCAGGACGTCGTGGGACACGGTTCCATAGCGTCTCCGCACCGCCACAGCGACTTCCAGCGTCGGCAACCACGGAGCGGCGAGCGCCGCCCCTCCGGCAACTGCCCTTGATCGGCCGAGCGTCTTGGCTCCGCCGGAATCTCGGGTCGGTCGGCGTAGTTCCGCCGCCTCTGTCAACTCTCCTCCGCCAAAATCCCTAAAGGGCGGTCGGGGACAATTGAACAAAATCGACACACCGGCAAAGGAACAAGACTAACGCGTGCGGATCTTGAATCAGCGCTCTCTTGGCGGTCTTCACAGCGAAGGGGGCCATCTCTCCCCCCTCGGGGGCACCCGTCGGGGTGTCCTACCTAAGAGCCATGACGATGACCTCGATGTGAAGTCCTCCATCGGATCGTCGGCCGTGCGGCATAAAATCATACTCTTCGTATGGATCGTGAGATCTCTGCGTGGTTGAAGGCGACACCCGTAGAAGAAAGGGTGGTCGACTCAGCGCCTCCTCGCGCGTCTTGATCATGGCAGCGTGCCCTCCTCTTCTCCTTCCTCCTGCTCTCGGCGCTCCTTGAGTAGACTCCGGCTCGGCTTTCTTGGCGGATCGCCGCCCTCATCTCCTTCTCCCGGTGCAATGCGGGAGGATGCTCAGCGAGGCCTGAAAGGCGGGAACTCTATTGAGGCGGAGCGAGAATTAAGGAACACAAGGAAGGGTAGGGAACCTCCGCTTACCAAATTTGGGGGTTTCGAGAAAGGGCTCGGGACGCCGCCCCCGCCAGTGGCTTTCAATGCCGGGCGGCGGTCACCCAGACCTCCACCTCCGGCAGGAGGTCGAACCCTCCATCCTCATGGGATCGGGCCCCCTCATATTTGAACATCGGGTGGGGCACATCCATAGGGGTTGTATCGTCTCGCCATGAGCAGCGCCGGCGACATAACCGTCGAGCCTCGCCTCTTCGGCATGTTGCTCAAGAATCACCACCATCTTCCTCTTCTCTCTCTCTGCGGCGGGCCCATTCGAAACACCGCCTCGGGCGTCTCCAGTGAAGGCGGCGCTGTCCCTGCATTCGAATGTAGAACCACTCGGGGTGCCATCCGGTTCGAAGTGGCAGCTTCATGTCGATGTACTCAAGCGGCGGTTAGGCTGAAGCTGGATAAGCGGCGCCGCTGATCGCGCCGACACGCACTTGACCCTTCGGACGCGCTATGGAAGAAGTACTTCGGAGGGCCCAATGGGGCTCGATCTAGGAAAGCCTACGCCTGGCGTGATAAAGATCGCGATGTGGAGCACGCCGTTGAGGTTGAGATGGTGCACCTCCACCTTGTAAAGTGAAGAAGCCGTGGACGAATGTATGGAGGGAGGCGAACCAGCGCTCAAGAAGGGCGGATCTGACGATCTCGCCGTCAGCGGCTCCGAACGCGCCCCCATCGGCACCCTCCAGAGCTACATCCGCGGCGGAAGAATCGCTTCTTCGCTGAGCGGCGCGGCGTCAAGAATGGTGCACTCCGGCCACGTCATCTCTAAGGGGGCAGGACCGTTAGGCGAAGAAAGGGCTAAGGCAAAGAATCCTCTTCTTGGGTTTTCTGATCTTCCTCACGATCGCCCTCATCTTTCTTCCTTCGCGGCGAAGAAACGGGACAACGTGGGGAATCCGCCCTATGGCCCCACCCTTTTTCCGCTTATAAAGGCGCGTCAACGCCCGGCCGGACGGCGTCAACGACGAACGGTATCCGAGCGAAGCGGCGTCCGTCTCGCTCCCGCCGTCGCGGCAGTTCAGCGATGCAGCTGCCCTAATTCTTGATCGTCCCCGCATTTAATCGCCAGCGGGACGCGCGCGGTAGGATATCGGGCGATGGCGCCGCGGCTCCTCGGGCCTCGCCCCAAACTCAAAGAGTAGCCTTGCGATGGGAGAAAAAACATGCGGGACGCTACGGTCCGTAAGCCTGAAAGGCTTACCGAGCTTATGCTAGGGCTCGACCAAGTCTTTGGGCCCCGACGCCCGCCACCAAGTGGATACACCGTCGCCCGACGAAAAAAACCGGCGAGGGCGAGGATAAGGTGAGCTCGAGTGGGCCCTTGTTGGGTCGGCGGACAACCAATGCGCAGAATCGTGTTCGAGGTCATCGTCACTTCTCGCGGACCGTCGGCAATGGCGTGGCTGCGCCAGTCGGCGGGACGACGGTCCGACTCAGGATCGAGTAACAGCTCTCATGGGTTGCCCCGATGGGTGGGACGCCATAGCGGGATAACGTCCACTCGAAATGGTTCTCCCGGAAGCCACGGGGCCCCTCGAACCACCTTATCGGCTCGTCCACGGCAGCGTTCAAGCCTCGTATAGCAAATCTTGCTCACCCCTCGAGTCCCACACTGCGACGGGGCATACTCATAGGAAGCGGCGCCTCCTGCTTTCGAGCATGGAATGAGCGCCTCTATCACTCTCCGGCAAATGGGCTTCCGGCGTGGGATAAACCCCGACCAGCTCTCAGAGACCTGCTCGGGGCTCCATCCGGATCTTCGCCTTACCGGGCGATCTTGACCAACCCGTTTGGTCGGACCGGCGACCGGAAGCCGCCCTGTTCAACCAATCGTTTGCGGTACAGGCGTTTTAGGGAGTTGAATCCGTCAGCGGAGCTACCTCTACGTGGGATAAACCCACCAGCTCTCCGGCCGCTCGAGGGCTCGAGAGCTCCATCCACCGGATCTCGCCTTACGGGCAGAAACCGCCGAACTGATCGGTCGAGGCCGGCGATCAAAGATCCGGCCACCTCGAAACACCATGCTTGCCCGGCACCCATCGACGGGGCAAACCCCGGTAAGCTCTCCAATCCGCCCGGGGCTCGGGGCTATTGCGGATACCCAACACAGGTATCCCGGCCGGGAAAGCGTATGGGCGCCGCCTAAAGCTTCGAGGGCCCAAGGCCTCGACCAAATCGACCCGAGCGTCCGACCAAGCGTCACGGGCGGGCACCCACAAGCTTCTGGCGATGCGGATGTCGACCAGCGGGTCAGACGGACCAAACCTCGAGCAAGCTCAAGCCATCTTCGTCAACAAGCCAGCGTCAAATCGCCGAAGCGGCGCTGACCGGTCACCTACCCGATCTGGCGCCTCGGCATAGAGCAGGCGGGAGGCGCGCATTCGGCGGTTCGAAGGCGCGCCCGGCGTCGGCGCTGACAAGCCACGAAGCGAGTCGCGCCGTTTCGGAGCGGACCGCACCCTGCTCAGCAGCTTCAAACTTCGGCGCAGGGCCAGCAACTACCGTCGAAGTCAAGTCCGCGACGGAACCGGCGGCAGATCGGGACGGCGAACCGAACTCGAGCGTAGAGCCCCATCCATTTTTCCTTTACGCTCTATGTAACACTTCCCGGCTATATAAGGGAGCAGCCCTCGGGCGAGGGAGGGACCATGACGAACATTGCACACACGAGCGAGCATACCCCTGAGCTCCGAGTCCTTTGTGTTCGTAGCCCTCCACCCGATCACGCATCTGGCGCTTGCAGCCTCGCTTGTAATTGACGAGCTCGCCGCATCAATGCAAACACACACCACCTGGCTGGAGTAGGGACATTCAGCCGAACAGGTATAAACCTTGGACCCTCTTTCCTTTCTTTTCGGTCTAACCATTCAAGAGCAGAGCATGGCCCCTCAAGACTTACAAAATTTACTTGCGGTTCTCGAAACAGACAACCTTATAGTATGGTATCTCCTTTGTTAAGCCTCTAAACATATTAAGACAAAGCCATCCTACCTAACAATAATGAAGTCTTGCACCTCCAATTGAGTATCCATAGAGACTAAGCATTATATTATAACATATTTAGTAAAGGCCCTTGTCCATGAATTTTTTTGTTGAAATTTATTTTAGTTACCTTTTCTTATTGTATATATTCAATTAGAAACATGATTGTACCCTACCTATATAAGGACCCTCCTTTATAGCTTGAAATACCAGCAGGGTTCCATGTGCATACTGATACTAGTCCCATAATCAATAGCTAGTATGCACATATTTACAACATTGATAACGCATCCATACACAATTTATATTAATATGATAATAAAAGTTTAATTATACAAATGTCTTACAAACCAAAATAGACTGCAGTGAAAATCCAAAAATCTTGCAGTATGCACATTTCTACCCTCAGGTAACTAACAAGGTAAAACCCTAAAAAACTCATTATTGTAATCCCCATAATTTGTGTTGTAATATACATCTTTTGGAATTTCGCTTTCACACTACTAAACCAACAATTTAAGTAAGTTTGAATAATTGTGTACTTAGCAAGACTTATAGTGTATCACAAATACACATACATACATATATAGGAATGAAAGATTCACTAAAATGCTAATATCCATCGGGCCATCCGATCTATCATGTGTAGCTTAGATTGAGAGGTGGAACCCTTGTCACTTAAATGATTTGTAGAAACCCTCTATTTCTCTCATCATTCCATGAGGGGCTTCCACCACTTTCAATCTGAGCCACACATGATAGATCTGATGGCCCACAATGCATGTTAGCATTTTAGCAATCTAATAGCCATTTGCACCGAAATTTCCCCATACATACATACATACATACATACATACATACATACATACATACATACATACATACATATACAAAGCTATGTCAATAGAGCGGTTTCTACGATTATTTTGCATAAAGTGAAATTCAACATGAAATATCAAGTAATAATTTACAAAAAAAATTGTAAAAGCAACTAAGACTAATATATAAATAACAGGAAATAAAATTTCAATTGTAATATCTTACAATCCTCCATAATTGTGAGTATCGAACCGTCATTTGCCAATCCCTAACATAAAATCTAAAGTAAACTCTTTCCAACAAATATTTCTAGACTCATCCCTACTTTGTAAGGTATTAAAACTCTAACTAGTGTCAGTACACCAAGTCTCCCATAACCGTTGGAATAGCTTTTCAAAAAGTTTTAAATTCTGCAGAGGTGTGTAGGTTTAGCTACAAGAAATGATCAACTCTTTGTGCAAAGTTATTAGCACAATACTTTGTTCTCGCAGAGAGATCATAACATAACCGTTACATTATATAGATCTAACGTTGCACCACCAGTTGATGTCAAACCCTTACTATGGCATTAGAATATATTTGTATAATCAACAGACGCATTCTCAATAATCTATCCTCGTTGAGTCCTGCATTTCTCCCCATAGCAAGGCGTGACACCATTGTATTAGAAGGTGTGTTATTCCCAACACCTCGGTGAGGCACCCTTCAAGCAATCTATCTCAAAATGCCCATACTACTACAACCTTTCAATGTACAAAGATAAATTTAAGTAAATAAGTTAAGGCCATCCCATTCTAGCACTTGTGGTTGCATTGTTATACTTGGATTATACAACACTACATTAGGTCCTTAATCCAACCCGGGTGAGAACTCAAAATAATTGAAAATTTGCCTCTTAAAAGATTGACTCTTTGGATATGATGCCACTTGAGCCAATGATATATATGACTATTTGAGTCAATGAAATGTGGGTCAGTAGGAAATTTGTGAAGCCACATGTTTGAAGTGGCAAATATCTAAATATCTCGTGAGAACTCCCCATTATTAATGTAATGACTCCATTTTTGCATAAATGCAAAAATAGAAATCTCATGTGCATACCGCATTAGTCTCATGATCAGTGGCTACCATGCACATTTACAAGAATTAGAATCACAACCATACATCATAAGATTAAAGCGAAAGCTACTTATACATTATAATTTACAACTCAGAGTATATATATACAGCACAGAAGATGATGTGATTTTGGTGTCCCGATCTTTCAATGAGAGCGATAACATCGATTTGGTATAACTGATTTTGACGATCCGACTACAACGTATGACAACGATGCACCTTAGCAATCGCTAAACCAACTCCAGAGGGTTATTGATCTTGTCGTTGGCACAATCAACCTGAACACGAGATTCAATTCCTGTAAGCAATAGGAGAATAGGCAAGAACAATAGTAAAAGCAATCTGAAATTGCAAATATGAATGAAGTCAAAAACATGGTGGGGTTCTATTGAAAATTTTGACAAGGTATCGGTCAGTCTAAACACAACTTGAAGAAATAAAGTTTACACTTGGCTAAACTAATCAAACAAAACCCAAACCCTAATAGAGGTGGCTGCTAGCTATTTATAAGAGAGGGGGTGAAACTCCGAACAAAATAGAGGAGGCCAATTACAACTCAAATTACAAGGCCTAATGCCCACGCTAATTTGGACTAAAAATGTGACATCAAATGTTTTGTAGATTCGCCGACTCGGATGGAATTTGAAGATGATTCTAGATCCATTGGAAAGTAGACTTGATAAACCAAAGTGAAGTATAAGAACTCTCCAATCGGACACCGTGATGCAAAAGTTATGCTCGCTTTACTTCAGTGCTGGTTTCGGAGGCCGAATTGGATTCCAAAACGTGATGGATTTGATATCTCTATCTTCTTGGCCCATGGGTGACGTGTTCAAGTTGATCCAACTAGGTGTGGATGTATCTATAGTAGTGATGTCCTCATCATCCTCCCCTTCTTGAATTTGAGTCATCCTCGACTCAAGCTCACCTTTTAGCTTCTCTTCAGTACAAAGCATTCCTCATATAGATCCTGCAGTTATTTAAAAAAAATAGTAGCTCTACCTCTTTATATATTTTAAAGGCAAGAAAAACATTTAAAGAATTCACCTGATAATTATCTATATAGCTCAACACTTCTTTCTAGCATATAATGGTTTGATGAAAGCTAGCACTCTTTGATGCTTCATCCCCTCCTCGAAGGAAAACCATGCTCGGTTTTGGAAAAGCTGGAAAAGAAACAACCAACAAAAAGAACAATGTGTACATGGCATATATGTATATATCCCCTATTTCATTGTTTTTTTGGATTTGTGGCAGGCTATTTACATAACAACAAAAGAGGAAATCAAATTTAAGCAAAGCACCATTCCTCACAATTCTGCCAGTCGATTTGTGGTTATAAGTGAAGCATATAACATCAATATTAACATGATTTAGTTTGCAACTTGGTTTGCAAATATAAGTAAAGCACAATTCTATCCCTAACCTTTGATAAAGAATACTCATGTTTTGTGAGGCTCATTCAATAACATGTTTTGTGGACAGGACTACAAGTTTTGGCATTAAGCATGGATCATTCATATCATCAAATTGTAAACAAACAATATCAAACCATTCCAACAATGGTGACACAATTTAACAGTCTTCTACCTACTAACTATGACATGCTGATTTGTAATACAAGTTAATGTACTAAAATTCAAACAATGTGGTTGCAAGCTATGGGTATCACACATATCAGGAAAATTTGATGGTGCCACAAATGAAACAAGCTGTTGCATACAACTAGAATTGCCCAAAATGGCAAGCTTCAATTCAGCAAATTTATCACAAGTTATGCATATTCTGTAAACAAGAAACCTGCCATCTATACCATAATCACCAACTAAATTGAATTTAAAACAAAGAGGCATAGGTGCTAGACAAAGATTTAAGAGATGAAATTTTAGAAATCTTGTCCATAGCACAAGTCAAACTAATGTGCTCTATTCAACATGACATAACACAAAAACAAAGGGGGATATTCTAGCTATCACCTCCTTATATGTGAATCAAGCACCACATGATCAAAATTATAAGCATGCAATTCATCATATAGTTCTACAATTGTGGCATATGGTGGTAGTTCACAAGAATTATGTATAGCAGGAATATACTAACAAATTTGCTCTCTTTCTTGTTATAAAATCAGATCTGTACCACGGTCATTAATCTCCTCCTCGTAAGAAGTAGGAACATCAAAACTTTCATTTGATAACGCCGTTTTTCAAACTTGTAGCTCCCCTTCGTCGGTACTGAATAGCATATGGAATAGCAACAAATAAAAGTAACAAAAGTAGATTGGATTATGTTAGTAGAATCATCCTCACGTGTGCTATCATCTACTTCACTCAAATTTTCTCAGTGTTTCTTTCAAGATGCTTAGGTGTATGCCCTCATTAAGTTTTGGTGTAGTGCATACAATAGAGTAGCATTTAACTCAGAGGAGCTTGAATTGTGGTTGATTGTCTTCTCAGTATCTTTTTTAGCTTCACGTGAAAGATTAAGTAAACATGACAAAGAATTGAATTCTTCACAAGATATTATGATCTGAATGTCAAAATCTTGTTCAAAATAAAAGTTATTCATTCGAAGTCTTTTTGGTCTCTTCTAACCCGTAACGCAAAGATTTATGCTGAAATTCTTAGTAGTACTCATCCACTATTTTACTACCTTGTTTTAGATGTTGCAATTCATTTCTTAATTGATGAGCAACATATGAAGAGACAAATCTAGCTCTTAGAATTTTCTTCAATTTTGTCCATGTGCTAGGAATGTCCTGATTTTTACTCATATAATCATTCCACCGAAGAGCAGTAAATTCAAAGAATCCACTAGTAATAACCCTAACCTTATCATGCTAAGGAATTTCATGTTTATTAAATGATTGTTCTACAGCTAATTCCCAAGTAAGATAACCTTCAGGATCATATTTACCACTAAAATTGGGTACAATAAACTTATTTTTGTTACATGTGCTATGCCGTTGTACCTCCCATGGTGTTGTGTTGTGCTCGTACATTCTTTGTATCTCGGAGTGTGAATTGTCTCTTCTCCTAGGATGTTATTGGACCAAGCACTATGACATTGAGAACCTGCCATTGTTAGTGAAGACAAGAAACAAAATTACTAGTATAATGTTCTTATCACTACGTAGGATGAGGTGAAAAGTCGCTCATCTCTCAAACTTTAACCAAAGCTCTTACAAGTTCTTACCGTGCAACAGGGGTTGTCGACCGTTGGCGATGTCAAAGGATCTCCGAAGCTTGGATAAAGCAATTGCTAAGGGACCAAATGAATGTACGAGGTAGAATATGTGGAGCTAGGTAGGCTTCATTTGTTTCCTATGCAATCTGATAATTCTAGTTATTGTAATGATAATGCCACCTGATGGTATTTTTGGTGTCCCAATCTTTCAATGAAAGCAATAACTTCGATTTAATGGAACTGACTTTAACGATCCGACTACAACGTACAACAACGATGCGCCTCAGCAATTGCTAAACCAACTCCAGAGGGTTATTGATCTTGCCGTTGGCACGATCAACCTGAACACCAGGTTGAATTCCTGCAAGCAACCAAAGAACAAGCAAGAATAATAGTAGAAGCAATCTGAAATTGCGAATATGAATGAAGTCAAAAACAAGGTGGGGTTCTATTGAAGATCTTGATAAGGTGGCAGTCCAGCACAACATGAAGAAATAAAGTTTGCACTTGACTAAACTAATCAAACAAAACCCAAACCCTAATAGAGGTGGTGGCTAGCTATTTATAAGGGAGAGGGGGGATGAAACTTGGACAAAATAGAGGGAGGCCAATTACAACTCAAATTACAAGGCCCAAGGCCCACGTCAATTCGGACTAAAAAAGTAACATCACTTATTTTGTATATTCCTATCGACTAAAATGGAATTTGAAGATGATTCTAGATCCATTGGAAAGTAGACTTGATAAGCTTTCAGTGAAGTATAAGAACTCTCCAATCGGACACCGTATGCAAAAGTTATGCTTGTTTTACTTCAGGTTGGTTTCGGAAGCCGAATTGGATTCCAGAACGTGATGGGTTTGATATCTCTGTCTTCTTGGCCCATGGATGACGTGTTCGAGTTGGTCCTACTAGGTGTGTACATATCTATAGTAGCGATGTCCTCATCAAAAAAAGCAAGATCTTGTAGTGTGCCCATCCAACCCTCAGCCAACTGACAAGGCATAAATCCATAGAAAGATCGCATCATTGAAATTTCCACAACCGGCAACAAAAGGTATTCTTCGGAGCTTCACAATCACCTAATACAATGTAATAAGCAAGGTTGAGTACTTTCATACTCCGCAAGACTTAAGGTGGTATTTGCAAATGCAATAACGCAAGCCATGTCAAAGGAAGCTTCTATAGTTAATTTGCATAAAGCAACATTTAATTTGTAAGACAAGTTACAATTTGGAAATGCAATTTGTAAAAGCATATTTGACAGATATAAAAATAACAGTAGAGCATAAGTAACAACTCACAGTTCTCCATGATGTGAGCTTTGCGATATCCAATTTCCTGTCAATCGTCCGTGGCATAACACAATCTTTGCCAAAACAAGGCAAAACAGGTGAAAGTCATCCCAATTTGAACATAGTAAAACAATTATCTATGTGATGATGTTAACAAGTGCCTTTGACTATAGGTGTGGCTAATTAATTAGATTTACACTTTGCAGAGGTGTACAACTTTACCCACAAGAAATGATCAACTCGTTGTGCAAGCTATTAGCACATTTCCTTAGGTGTGCCGCAGTTTATCATAACATAATCTGCTATATTACCTAGACCTAACTTTGCACCAAATTTCAAGGATGATGAACCCTTACTATGGCAAAAGAACTCAGAGCATAGAAATGATGGAACTCCCCATAGCAAGGCGTGACACCGCTTGATTTGATACCAAACACATAGGTATCCCCAGCTGCCCAGAAAGGCATATGGGCCACATCAGGCTTCAAAGCCCGGAGGCCCATGGCCTCCGATCAAGCCAACTCCAAAGGAATCGAAGCGATCGGAAGGCTTAATCGACCAGCCCACACGAGGACATTCTGTTCGCGACCAAGCCAACCTCGTAAAGCTCCGACTAAACGCCATTGTGCCTGGACGCCCTACCAACTACTAAGAATGGCGATTCAAGGAAGTCCCGACTAAACTGCCTGACAGCCGAGAACCCCGAACAAGCTCAGGCCATCTTCACCAAGGAGCAGACGTCAAATCATCAGAAACCAGCCTCTACGCTGGTCATCTACCTAACTGACGCAGCGGCTCATCATGATCGAGCCGAGACGGGATGCTACGCGCCTTCCCAAGACAGCTTCCCGAAGGTCGACACTCCAACGCCAAGCTCTGACATCCGCGCAGAGGGCAGTACGCTGCTTCCGGAGGAACGGACTGAGCCGACACCAAGGCCCACCAACTCAACACAGACGTGGTGACTACTGCACAAAGGTCAAGTCCACCACCGACGCCCAGTAAGATCGGACTCTCAAAGCGAGGAGCCCCATCATTTTTTCCTTTACACGCCTCATGTAACCTGCCTCCCTGTGCTATATAAGGAGGCTTGGCCTCTGAGCTGGGGTGGCAAAAAACACGACGAGGCAATCAAACATTGTACACACAGCATGCATTCAGGCCCGAACCTAGCACCCGAACCCCCACCGAGAGCCCGGCGCACTCTCAGCCCGAGCTCCTCACACTTGTAGCCTTTGATCCGACCTCAGATACGAGGCGCTTGGGGTTTCTAGCGAAGCCTCACTTGTAACTCTGCGAACTCGCCAAAGATCGTGAAAACACACACCACCTCACGAACTGGAGTAGGGACGTCCGGCCCGAACCAGTATAAATCTTGGACCCTTCTCTTTTTGGTCTAACCATTCAGGGAACGGGAGCGCGCGGCCCCTCAAGACTTACAAATTTACTTGCCGCCTCATCGACCGATTGCCATGCTGCCAGTAGCGGCTCGCTGTCATCAGCGCTTCCCGACTTCCATTTGTTTCTTGATGGATTCTTCACTAACAAAAGCGCCGCTACGCCGGAGCCGAATCTGCTTTTGCTCCTTGATTTCGCTGTCACCACGGTGGGAAAGCTCGAGCTTGTTCCCCGCCAAGACCCCGTAACTGTACCCCCGCTGAAAGTGCTCGACCATGTCGTTTACACCTCGACACCTTCCCGGATCGTGCCTCGCCACGGCCGACCGACATCCACCACGCCGAAGCACCGCCGCCGTGGAGCGTGGCGCAGCTGCAAGGCGGCAGCGCCGCCGCCCAAGAAGGCTTACATTTCGCGGGCAATGGTCACGCTACGCCACCTTGTCCCACGAGATATTGAAAGCTCCACCGACGGCGACTTTCGCCCGACGCCGAGCAAGCCTCGGAGGAACCATACCGCCGCTAATGCAACGTGGCGGGCTGTGAGCGATCACCGCCGCCATTTCGAAGTCAAGAGACCGCCACCGCGCCCGGCGCCGGAGGCGCCCTACCAAAGACGAGCAGGTCCACGACGAGCTTCACTAGCAGTGGGAGCTGAGGTACGAGCGGCCAGACTGGCAAGGCGAGGGTCGACCAGCCGGGCCGAGCTAACTGCGGCTCTCCGCAGTAGTTAGCAGTGCGTGATAAGATGCAGGCGCCGAGTACACCAACAATCGGGCGGATGAACCGGTTGATGCCCCGTGGTTTTCCCCATCCTAGCCAAAACTTCGCCACAACTGGCCGCAATATCGCTCCGCTGCATCCCCGAGCCTAACGAGCTCGAGGTTGTGGCTACTTAACAAGACCTCCGGAGCTGGCGAGCACGCCATCAGACAAAGACGCATCTGCTCCCAAGACTCATCGCTCGGGTCTCATTCGCCACTGAAGCGACTTCGCCATGAGCCGGGCGAGAGACGACATCGCATCGGAGCGCGGCCAGCTCCTACACTCGGCGCGCGCCAGCCGTTTTGGGCATCATTCACGACTATCATGACACCTCGACAAGCGCGAGAAGAGCGGCGGTGTTGGGTTCGCCATAGTTGCGACAACGGCGCTAGATCACGACCGTAGTCCGAGCTGCAATGTCCGGGACCCTAGGCATTCTCTCGAGATCCGCCGTGGATTTCTTCGCCGCACCTAACATATAGCCAAATACACGCGCAACGAACTCCCCTGTTTGGTTGAAGATTACTGCTCGCCGCTGAGTTGGGTGGGCTACTAATGATCTTTTTATCATTCAAGACTTCATTTACTTAGCGTGACTCGCCGAGTTCGGCTCGAGTACCGCTCGCTCACGAATCATCAAGAGTTGGGCCGATTTGAAGAACGCTCTTCGTTTTGAATCTTCCGGTGGCACGCATAAGCGCCTCGGAACTCTTGGGATCTAAAAGCTGCAAGCAAAGTAGCCGGGAGAAACGCCCGACTATATCCGCCGCTTCCCAACAATGTAATGAACTCCCCGACATCGGCGACGCCGACGCCGCTGGGGCATTCATTCGCAACGACGACGTGCAGGCCTTGGTCCACAAGCCGGGTTGCCTCAAACCCGTAACTACCAAGGAGCCGCCGACATTAGTTATTAACCACGCCCGGGAGGGAGTGGGGCCATTTCGACAAGGGGAAGGCCAAACGAGAGTCCGCCGAAAGCCCCGCTTCCTGACCGCCTCCGACAAAACGGCTATGGCGAAGGGAAAATAGGTCCAAGGACCACACGGTCAGAAGGCCGACCGCCTCGACAAGCAAAGAAAGGCAGCCGTCTCGACCACTTTGAAAAAATTGATGGAGAGCTCAGAACCAACCACTGGTACCCCCGTCAGCACAAGTGACTGACGAGACAAAGTCCCGAGGCACTTCTTCTCCGTAAACCCCACACAACCGTGGGGTAAGGGAAAGATGCGACCCCGGCCACGGGAGGCCGGGAGGAAAGGGCGATAGCTGGGTCCTTGAGTCTTGACGGATGCCTCATGATCTTCGGTGGACTGAGAGATGACGCCGACAAAACGGCGGCAAAAGCTTGCTTACCGCGAGGTGCACACGGTGTGATCCCGCGTCCCGGCACCTCCGGTGGTCGAGTCCCCATCACCTTTGATCGGACGGACCACCCCGACCACGCCCCACACCCGGAAGGTACTCCACTGCCGTCAATTCCCCATCATAGGGTCAGCGCTCACCAAGGTCCTCATGATGGAAGGTGGCAATGGTCTCAACATCATGTATGTCGAGACGCCGACGCCTGGGATCCCCGCCCACCCTCACGATCGAGCAAGGCGCCTTTTCCATCTGCACATCCCCGCCAAGCAGTTCACCCTCCTGGCAGTGTCGACCACCCATCAACTTTGGGGGACCAGAGAACTTTCAGACCAAATCCTCACCTTCGAGGTTGTGGGGTTCATGAGTTCCTACCACGCCATCTTGGGAGGCCGTGTTACGCTAAGTTCATGGCGTCCCCAACCATACGCACTGGTTGAAGATCCTGTACACGGGCCATTACTGTGGGCTCTCATCTTTCCGTACTGCTTAATCATGAAGCGAGCAATCATGGAGCCGGGCTCGGGCGGTCATTATGTCCGCCGAGCTCAACAACTACCAGAGGGAGGCCTCCGAGTCCGTCCCCGGCTCTAGCAAGTCGGGGCCAGGGTCCTTCGAATCCGCGGAGGACACGAAGGGGATCGCAATTGATCCCGAAGACCCGGCCAAGACCGTGCGGATAGGGTCCGCCCTTCCCGCCAAATAGGAAAGTGCGCTTGTCGACTTCCTCCGGGCAAATCGTGACGTCTTCGCATGGAAGACCTCCGACATGCCAGGCATCCCGAGGGAAGTCGCCGAGCACACCTTGAACATCCGACCCGGCGCAAGGCCGGTCGCTCAACGCCTACGCTGCTTCGACGAAGAAAAGCATAGGCTCATAGGGGAAGAGGTGGCCAAGCTTTTGGAGGCAGGGTTCATAAAAGAGGTACGCCACCCCGAGTGGCTCGCCAACCCTGTCCTTGTAAAAAGAAACCGCAATGGAGGATGTGCGTTGACTACACAAGCTCAACAAGGCTCGCCCTAAGGACCATATTCTTTTCCCCGGATCGATTAAGTCGCCGATTCCACCGCTGGTGCGACCGCCTCCTTTCGACGCCACCAGCTATCACCGATCCCGGCGAAAGAGTCCCACCAGCTCGCGACTTCTTTCATCACCCCGCTTTGGCCTGCTTTTGTTACGTAACGATGCCCTTGGTCCGAAAAACACGGGTGCTAAATACCGATGCGATGCATGTACCGCTTTGATGACCAACCGGCCGTAGAATATCGAGGTGTATGTGGATGACATCGCTGCCAAAACCCTAAGACCCATGACCAAGTGTCGACTCAAGAAACTTTTTATGAATCCTCCGACGGTTTCGCGATAAAGCTCAACCCCGAGAAGTGCTTAAGTCCCTAAGGAAAGCTTGGCTTCATCATATTTGAGCGCTGCATCGGCTTTCAACCCGTGAAGATTTCCACGATCATGAAGATGGGCCCAGCCACGATCCAAGGGCGCCCGTGGCTAACAGATGCCTCGCGCCTTGAGCGCGCTTTTGTGTCCTGCCGGCCGACGAGCGATGCCGCGAGTAAACTACTCGTGAAGTTTGACCACTTCAGCTTGGACGCAGGAGGCTGTGTAGCCTCGATCAACTCAAGACCTTCCTAACATCATCCCTCACCCGATCGCGACCCAGCCATACGCGTAACCTCTCGCTTCTTCACATTGCCGCCACCGACCCACGCCGGAGTGCGCGCTTGCCGCCGAAGGGAGTGAGGAAGGTCAGGTTCAAGCTCAAACCGACTGCCTCATTTCATCATCGCTGAAGTGCTCTTTGAGTCCAAGGCGACTACCCACAAGTGCGGTTACTTCACGCAGTATTAATCGCTAAGAGAAAATCGATCCACTACTTCGCCAAAGACTCGCTTTAGTGGTAACTTCTTCGCCAGCTAGGTGAGATCATCCCAGAATCGCGACGCCTGAGGATAGCTAAGGGGCTCTCGAGCTCAACTAATCTCGACATCTCGCTCATTCCCCAAGGCCATGACGTCACAAGCCCTTGCAGACTTTGTTGCGAGAGTGGACCGGCTCAGCGCCTCGCGGCTTGAGGACTCTTTATATTGATGATGTACTTCGATGGGTCCTACACCAAGAACTGAGCGGTGCCGAATCGCTATCGCTTCCCCGCCAGAATAAACTCCAATATGTCGTCTGACCGCTTCTTCGACGCCTTTAACAACGCCACCGAGCACGGCTTCCTCATCAATCAAGCCTCCTGATCGCCGACCACTTCAACGCGGCTGGTACTTACGATACGGGCGACTCCAAGCCGGTGGTCGCATCTGTGTCATGAAGACCCTGAGCCCCGAGACTTCCCACATGGCAGCATACTATATCGCTAAGCACGCAAGCTTGAAGAAAATTTAAGGGGTTCGAGCTCCACCACAGCCTATCGACGCTTATAACAAGAAGGCCGACCACCTCGCCAACCTCGCTTCGGCAAGGACCGTCCCGACCGATCTTTGTCCACGACTCTCCACCAACCGCCTATCCGACCGACCCGGCGGCCAAGTAGGTGTCCGACACACTTGGCCGCAAAGCCGACCACCGACACCGGTCAGCATACCGTCCAATCAGCCAAGACGCATCGGGCGCGAATCCGACCGAGGAAGCCCTACGCCGAGCGCTGACGAACGGGATGCTCCCAGATCCGACCGAGGTCTCCGCGCTTGGCGAGCGAAGTCTCTTCCGCCCCGTCGGCGAGACTCAGATAAGAGGAGTCCTCCGGTCCTCCGGCGCATCCTAACCCACTCAAGGCAAGAAGTTGTCGCGAGACATCCATGGGGGGTTCATGTCACGCAAAGACTCGGCCTCGGGTAAGGCCTTCCACAAGGTTTTACCGACGCATCGTCTGGCTGACGCCGAGTTAAATTGTTCAGACTCGCGAAGGGTGCCAATTTTTGCCCCAAGCAGATAGGGGTGAAACGGATAGTAATTCGATATCAATTTTTTTGTCTTTGTTCTTCAATGGGAAACAAATAGGATATAGAATTTTCTATCCGAATTCATATTCTTGTTTGTGGTGTTGAGCTTATTCAAATTCATAAAAAATGAACCTCAAATTCATTATATATTTATTTAAATGATAGAAACAAAATTCGATATCAATCGGATACGGATTCGGATATTTTTTCACCTTTTTATTTATGGGAAGCAAATAATGCGTAATTTTTTTTATCTAATTTTATAATCTTATTTTTTATAATGAGCTTGCTAAAGTGTTAAAAAATGAAAACCAAAATCGTTATATATCTATTTAAAAATGTCGAATTTGTTCGTAAATTCTGATATCCGCTTTCATCTCTACCTACAGTATTACACCTTCCAAATTTCAAGCCCTCCGCATGACCATTCCCATCACGTGCCATTTGCGGTCTGGGGACTCGACCGATTTGACTTTTCAAAAGGCGCCCGAGGGCTTCACTCACCTCTTTGTCGCGTGGACAAGTTTACTAAATGGATAGAGGCGGCTTAGTCGCCACCATCACATCTCGCTAAGCAAACCGACTTCTTCCGCGCATCGCTTCATCGTTTGGGATCCCTTAACTCCATCATCACCGGCTAATGGTACGCAGTTTACGGGAAGGAATTTTCAATTCGCGACGACTTCAACATTCGCTACGATCGGCGCTCCGCCCACCCGCACTGGCCAATGGCTGTGCCGAGGGCGAACGCATGATCCTTCAAGGGCTCACGCCGCAATCTTCAATCGATTGAAGAATCAATGGCCGACGGGCAGCCGAGCCGCCTCCGCCCTTGGAGCTCTCGCGATCCACCGACCAATTCGCCGACCGGTTTACGCCATTCTTCCCGTGTTTACGCTGAGTTGTCCTCGCCAACCGACCTGGAATATGGCACTCCGAGGCTGCAAACCTTCGACCAAGCTCGTGGGCTCGACCTCAAGAGAAGACGCCGCGACCAGCTCGACGAGGCACGCATCGCTGTCCTCCCGGCCGCCAAATATCAAGAACGCCGCGACGTATCGAGTCGCCAGATTCACGCGCCGAGCCTTCAACGTATGACTTGGTCTCAAGGCCAAGTCCACCAACGCTAAGGTGCACAAGCTTTCACCGTCAGGAAGGCCCTTCTTCACCGTCATGGAGGTAATCCGCCCGCAGACCTACCGACTAAAGACGCCGATGGTAACGTTGTTTCAAATGCTTGAACATCGAAGGCTCGTGGCAATTTTTCTCGAGACTTATTTCTTAGCCGAGCCGTCCCTCACCGATAAGCCCGAGAGCGTACACGAACCCGCCGGCTTTAGTCTACGTGAACCTTGTTACGTAGTGCCCTAATCGACCTAAGGTCTTCCCTCGGCGAGCCACTGACTTGGCCATTACGGCCCACGCCTTGTAAAACTCCAAGAGTTTTTCTTGACTACGCATCGCAAAGTAGTGGTCCGCTGGGTGAAGTGGTCTTCATGCGGGTGACCCACGGACGATCGGCAAAGGGTTTTCGCAAGCAGTCAGCAATAATCAGGCGTTCGGCAAAGAAAAAAAAATATATGGAAGATAAAATACCAAGCGCAGCGAAGCTTCTGAGGCATACAACATACGAGTTTAAACAAGAGTGCGAGGCATACATTACCGACAAACAAATATCAAAAGTTCACAATTTATGCTAACCCTAAAGCAGAAAAGAGTGCAAAAAATCAAAAGCAAGCAGTCGAGCGCTAAGATCTCGAGATTCAGGGCGAAGCATGACGGCCTTCTGCTGCCGGTCAAGAAGGCTGCCCTCATCGCTCTCCCCGAGTCCTCGCCTCACGGCCTCGCCATCCGAGACCTCCAGTAGCCGCCTCAGCACCACCGCTGCCTCCTGCATCCCGCTCAAGGCCTGGCTGGAGCCGCGCCCAGATCCGGAGACGAAGCCGCTTGGATCGGCGAGTTACACTACCGGGCGCAAAGACGCCAAAGACGCATTACGCCGCCAGAAGGCGACCTCCGCTTCTTTCGCGAAGCGGAAGGCTCGAGAGCCGGCAGCAGCCTCCAATGCCTCGCCGCCGTGAGGCCGAAGGCATATCAGGCCACTTGGATCTGAATCGCCTCGCTCACCACCTCAGCCGCCTCAGTCTCGCCCATGCTCTTGTAAGGTGTTGGAGCATGAGAGGAGAACTGCTGCAGGAGTCAAATCATCCTGCAAGGATATCTCGCCTCACGCTTGCGAGACGCGCCTGGCCGAGATGCGCTTTCGCGGCTCGCACTCAGACCAGCTGCCTCTCCGCGCCTAAGGGCGGCAGACCCCACCTCGACACTGCCAGTCGGCATGGGACCGCACTCAAGGCTCCACCATGCTAGGCCGCCCGGCCCCTCAAGAAGCCGCCTCCTGGCCGCTCGGGTGCTGAGCTACCTCGGCGGGCGCTTGTCGCAAAGACCGGGCCGACGACCAGAGAAGCGAAGATCAAGAACAGACACAACTTGAGACTCCAGATCTCACCAAAATAACAACTGAAAGGGACTCACCACAAGAGGACTCCAATGAAGAATTCTGGCGAGGCAGGTCGAGCTAACCTCGCCTGGGTTAGAGGGACTCCCCGCCCGTCTGGGCTTGGGGCGAACCTGGTCCGCCTACCTGCTTCCTTCGACCTCCGATCATCACCACCGCTTGCCATGGCATTTCCGCAAGAAACTCCTGGGAAGCGCTTGAAGACGTAAGAAGGCAAAGAGGCAGACGCTTAAGGTCGGTGAATTATCATACCCTCATACCAGATTTATAAGGGCGGATTCATTACGCCCAAAACCGGCTATCACCTCGAGCTGCCCGCAGACTTCGATTAAGTCTCCACGGTCCGACGCTACCGACGCGACGGCATTAAAATTCCACTTCGATTAAATGGGCGGTTACGACGAATGCAAAGGGCAGCTTGCATTCAAACGACGCGGGTTTCGGTTTTTCGCAGTAGACGGTTACACCTGGATAGCCTTGAATCCGCAGACCAGGCCGAATGAGTCGACGACGATCCACCCAAAGAGATAAGTCACTTGACTCTTGGTCTCCTTTACGACTATTCAAAGGGTTGAATACGCGTTTACCACGCCTGGGTCGCCACGACGCTTCGGGGCTCAGAGCAATGTCATTCACATTCATACTGGCCGGTGATCCGACCGACCACTCTGGCTTCCCATAGCGGTAACCTATCCGACCCAGCGCTATGCCACGCCCTGCTGGCTACGGTCAAGTAGCGCATATAGGCATACCCGCGGCGCGAGCTACAAGTCACGGGACATCCTCTCGCTTAAATGTGAATGGATGCTTTTTCAACATCATTCATATTCATATACGGGTCGGCGATCCGACCGACCACTCTAGCTTCTAGCGGTAACTCTGTCCGACCTCCAAGCGCCGCGCCCATACCATTGCTACGGTTTCAAGTAGCGCTATGTAAGGGCTACCCGCAAGCAAGTAGCGAAGTTAAGGTCGTGTCGGAGTCACCTTTTCCTGCATGAAACATGAACGACGCTTCGACCTCGAGTTTGTTAGCACCTTCCTTCGCGCTTCCTTCGGAAAATCGAACACGCCTACGCCCGAAAAACCCCGGCGGTTTCTAGGGCTATGGTTTCCGAACGCGAAGGAACACCTCAAACTCGCGAATAAACACAAAAACGAACCCGGATTCATTACATGTCAAAGTTCTTTACATCTGCAAAAAATATGATAATGTCTGACATCACTCGTATTCTCCGTGGAGGACGCTCGCGGGCGATATCCCGGCCGGGCGATCGCCGCATGTGGCTCAACTTGAGCACGGCTTATCGACTTCTCGTCACGGGTCCGGCCTCGGGCGATCCCGCCGCTAACGTTGTCCGTGTTAATACCATTGTAGAAGGATATGGCGCTAATAAGCGCTGAGGTGGCTCCCAGTGGCAGCACCCGCCTTCACCGATTTCGACGCACTCCGCAAGACACGGGCCAATCCCGGTCAGAAGCAAACTTGTACCCTCTGACAAAATTTCGAAAGCACTTGGCTGCAGCACAGCCACTGCCCATTCTCCCCAAGGTCGCCAACTCGGCAACTAATTCGCCCTCGCCGCCCGCTTTTTTTATACCGACCGAAATACTCTTCTTCGCTGACATCGCCACTAAGGCCTCCACCGCCACGCCCGCCACTTCAGCAATATTCTTCTTGCAGCTCGAGATCAAGCAAAAATTAGAAGGCCAACTACTCAGACATCTGATCCAACCCAAGCAACAATCTTTACCGAGACGTGGTATCCGCTGCAGCTTTGAGCCTTCCTAGGCCTCCTCACCGATTTCCTTGCCACGGCCGCCTCGGGGGCGATTTCCGAAAGCGCTATGAAAGCCCTCCTCGAAGCTCAGGTTGCCTGCTCACCGAAAGGGCTAATTTTGCATCATTGGCTTCATAGGAGGGACTCCACCAGATATTCGCCTCGTGGACCGACCGACCGGGCGCTTTTCCCGCAAGATGTTGGCATTTCGCTCATCGTCCGCGCTTCCTTCGCCGCCAACCGCCAGACGCCACTTCTTCCTCGAGCTTATCTAGCTCGGAGCCTGGGCTGGTCGCAGAGGAGGAGCCTGCTGCTGCCATCGCCTCTCGCCGCAGGTGCAACGGAGGAACCTGCAGACTTTGTTTTCGAAGGCCTCGTAGACGCCGTGAATTCAGCCGCAAGACTAAGCATAAGGTCCGCAAAACTCGAAAAGGCGGAGAAATATTGAACACAACTTACTATGCCGGCCGTCAATCCCTCGGATCAAGGCTCAAAGACTTCGCCGAAGACTCGAGAAGAAGACTCGTGCTCGCCTCGATCCGCCTCTATCTCGCTCTTGGGCTCGCGGGGAACCTCCCGCAGGGATTCCCACTCCCCAAGCTCCGCACCATCGCCCAGCCGCGAATAATGCCTCGCCGATGGGTCGCTGCTGCCGCCTGCATTAAGATGGACGGGGCAATCGAGAGGGTTCCTCTGGTCGCCCCGGCAGCTCATACCTGACGGCCGGGCCTCCGCACCACCCGAGATCCACGACCACCGCCACTACCGCCTGAACTCCTCTCCTGTTGCTCCTCGGCGACGATGGTGACGCTGGCTCAGGGCCAGATTCTCCGGGCGCAGCATTTCGCGATCGGGCGGCACGAGGTTCGGTCCGCTCGCTGCCCCGATCGCGGGCGACGAAGCTCCCGACGGCCGCCAGACTTCATGGTGCACTGCCTGCGGGTGATTCCGCACTAACACCGGGCGAATCTTTCGTCAAGCTGCATCAACGGCGGCAAGCAGCGCCGCCTCCCGCTGCTTGTTCTGCTCCTGAAGATTCTAACTCCCGCCGTGGAAGTACCGCATCGTCCCGACGGCAATTCCGCCACCTGCAGTTTCGTGAAGTCCCTGAGGACAAAGGCCGATCAAAAGCAGCCCAAGAAACCGACGACATAACAAACGGGGCTTGGCTTAACCGCCGAAAGGGTGCCGAAACAACCGCTGCTTCTTTCGTCGGGCCCCGAGGCGGTGGAGCTATTCTTCCTCCTTCCGGAGGCACCTCCGCTGGAGGTATTCCGGCTTGGGGTGCCTCGACGGTGACCTCCATGTCGGCGCTTCTCCGGCCGTTGCCGCCGACGACAAATTTCAAATCATACAGGCCAGAGGATCATCGGGTCTCGCTGTCATTGAAGACGACACCTCACACCGATCAGAGAGGACGTTGACTCAGACACGCTTCGCCATGCATGCCATCGCTAAGCGCGGCCTTCCTTTCTCCTTCCTCCTCCTTTCTCGGCTTCCTTCCGAGCGGACTCAGAATTTCCGGCTTTTGCTGGCCGCCTCGATCTCCTTCTCCCCCGGCAACAATGCCTGGGAGGATGCCCCACCTAGGCCCTGGAAGAGGTGGGAACTCGATTTCAGGTCAGAACACGAGGAATTAAGACAAAAGGCATGGGGAAGGGTAGGAGAGCCGCCCAAATTACCAAATTAGGGGGGTTTTCCACTGAGAAGGGCTCGGGAGCGCCGCCTGCCGCCACCGTGGCCTTCACAACCAAGACGACGGACACCCGAGCCTCCACCTCTGACAAAGGGAGGTCCGAACGCTCCATCCTCATGGGGTCGGACGCCCCTTCATACTTGAACATCGTGAGGCCTGTCCATGAGGGGTTGTACGGCTCGCCATGAACGCTGAACGACAACGCCACCCGTCAGCCTCGCCAGAGCAGCGAGCTTCGCCAAGATCACCTCCATCTTCCTCTTCTCCTTCAAGGCTCACGGCCGAATTTATCCGCACCGCTGGTCGCCTCGTGAAGGCCGGGCGCTGTCCCCACGTTCCGAATGAAGAACCATTCGAGTGCCATCCTGTGTTCGACGTAAGCGCTTCTATGTCGATGTATTCGCCACGACCGGTAAGACCGAAGTCGATGGCGGCAATCGCCGATCGGGCGCTAACACGCGCCCGTCACGCCGACTTTCCTTCAGCCGTCAGATATGGAAGAAGTACTTCCAGAGGGCCTCATGGGGCTCGATCCTCTAAAGCTTCTAGACAACGGATGAAGATCGCAATGTGCAAAACGACGTCAGGATTCGGATGGTGCACCTCCACCTTGTAAAAGTGAAGAAGCCCGCGAACAAATGTATGGAGGGGAGGCCGAACCGCCGCTTAGAAGGATGCGGATACGATTTATCTCGCCGTCGCCGGCTCCGGAGCCGCGGCCTCGCTTCGCACCTCCACCGAGATACGCCGCGGGGAAGAAATCGCTTTTCGCCAAAGCCGAGCACACGAGCATCAAGAATGGAGCACTCCGCCATGTCATCTCCGGCGAGCAGATTGACGAGCGGAAAGGGGCCGAGGCGATGAATCCCTTCCTAGGTTTTTGATTTCTCACACGCCTCGCTTCTTCTTTCTTTCGCAAAGGAAGAACAGACAACACAGCAGGAATCCGCCAAAGGGTTCCCCTTCGCTTATAAAGGGCGCGAACGCCCACCGACCGGACAGCGCCAACGAACGGACAATATCACGAACGGAAATGGCGCGCGCGCTACCGACCGCCGCGACGGCTCAATCAGACGTACGCTGCCAGATTCTTGATCGCCTCGTGATTAATCCCGACAGACAGCAAACCAGCGAGAAGGCCTCATATCGCAGAGTGGCAGACGGCCTCGGCCTCGCCTTCCCAAACCGAAGAGCCACCTTTGGCGACGGAAGAAAAACACGATGCCCGCTTACGGTCCCCGTAGAAGCCACTTAAAAAGCTTACCAACTTGTGCTCGGGCTTGACTAAGCGCAGGGCTCCGAACGCCCCTGCCACCAAGTGGATGTACGCGCCACCGGAGCGAGCGACGAGGATAAGGTGAGCTCCTAACGCCTCTAGTTGGGCTCTACGGACGCACCCAATCACCTTGAATCGTGTTCGAGGCCATACTTCACACTCACCCGCAGGAGCCTGCCGACGGTGGCGCCGCCACCGCGCCCGGCCGGCGGACGACCGATCCGATACGGATCGAGTAAAGAAAGGTTCTCATGCGGTCGCCTCAGAGGGTCCGACGCTCGCGACCGCGATAACGCCCGCCGAAATGGTTCTCCCATCGAAGCCACCAGGTCCACTCGACAAACCGCTTATCACCACACGAGCATGGCGTCTCGCCAACGAACAAAGAACGCAGCGCTTGCTCACCCCTCCAGTCCCCACACCGCGGACGGGCGATTCTGGAACACAGCAACCGCCCTTGCTCAACGAGAGCATGGGACGGACGCTTCTATTTGTCTCCAAATACTTCGGTGTACATCGGGCCACGACGCAAAATGGACGCCTCCACGCACGAGGTAAACCCCCGACCAGCTCTCCGACCTACTCGGGGGCTCGAGGGCTCCATCCACCGGATGCGCCACACACCAAGCAAGCTAGCAACCAACCCGCTTGCTCGGATATCAACAATCAAGGAGGTCGCTCCGTCCGACTAATACGCTTATGCGCACTTGGGCAAATTCGACCGAGAGCTCAACCACCAATCGGCCGCCCATACACGAGGTAAACCCCGACCGCCTCCGATCCGCCGGGGCTCGGGCTCCATCCACCGGATGCGCCACAAGACCCGGCAAAGCCGACTCAAACCTGACGGCTTGACTTCACCGGTCAGAATCCCGCCGCCGGAGCGGCATGCTTGGTCGGCATCCTCGATCAGAGCAAACCTCGACCGCTTCTCCGATCCGCCTGGCTCGGGGCTATTGACGGATACCCAACACATATATCTCCGCCGCCCAGAAAGGCATATGGGCCGCCATCGGTTTAAAGCTCGGAGGCCCATGGCCTCCGATCGCTTCAACTCCAAAGGAATCGGCGACGGAAGGCCGACCGACCACCACACGAGGGCGTTTTGCCTTCAACTGCCGACCTCGTAGCAACCCGACCAACGCCACAGTGCCTGGACGCCTACCAACTACGGCAATGGCGATTCAAGGATGTCCCGACCAAACGGGTCGGACAGGCCGAGAACCCCGAACAAGCTCAGGCCATCCTCGTTAAGGAGCAGACGTCAAATCATCAGAAACCAGCCTCTACGCTGGTCATTTACCTAACTGGCGCAGCGGCTCATCATGATCGAGCCGAGACGGGATGCTACGCTTTCCCAAGACAGCCTCCTCGGCCGACACCCCCAACGCCAAGACTGACATCAAGCAGAGGCGTGTACTGCTTCCGGAGGAACGGATCGAGCCGACGCTCGCGCCCACCAACTCAACACAGACGGTGACTACCCGTCAAAGGTCAAGTCCAAACCACCTGACACCTGTGCAGTAAGACCTGACTCCTGGTGCATAGGGAGCCCCATCCTTTTTTCCTTTACACGCTCTCATGTAACCTGCCTCCCTAGGCTATATAAGGAGAGGCTTGGCCCTTCGGAGTGGGGGGGCAAAAACACTACAGAGGCGATCAAACATTGTACACACGCATGCATCACGCCTGTAACCTAGCAGCCAAGAACTCCTCACCGAGAGCTCTGACGCACTCCTCAGCCTCCGAGCTCGCACTTGTAGCCTTTGTATCCGACCTCAGATACGAGGCGCTAGGGGTTTCCAGCGGCCTCGCTTGTAACTCGCGAACTCGCCAAAGATCAAGAAAAAACACACACCACCTCACAACCGGAGTAGGGACGCTCTGCCCGAACCAAGATAAATCTTGGACCCTTTTTTTTTTCTTTTGGTCTAACTATTCAGTGGAACGGGAGCGCGCTGCCCTCAAGACTTACAAATTTATTTGCTTGTTCTCAAACACCGACACCAACAGACGACATGTATTTGCTCACACCGAGGTGTGGAAGCTCCTAACAAGTAAACCTAGAAAGGAGTGCTTGTACTAACTCCCGCCTACCAATGTGCAAAGCTAGATCTAAGCAACTTAATAGGTTAAGACTGCCCCATAATAGCACTTGTGGTTGCACGGTTTTCTTGTCGTGTAAACAACCCATAGCTTGGTCATTAATCTGACACGGGCAATACTTCTCCCTACACTACGTACAAGTCCATCTCTGCACAACCAGCTATTTTCAATAATTACCGACATCAAAACTATAGTTTTATTTTGAGTTTTTAGACAAAATACCCACAACCGACATCATGTTATATTCAACATTTTCAAATTCTCAAAAGACAGTTTAATCTAATTATCCCAACTTGTACTTCTAAGCATGGATAATATTCGCATATTCCCAAGTTGACATTATGTATTGTCTAACCCCTTTTCTATGGTTGTCAACGTTCACATATTCATACTTATCAAGACGGTTCAATGAACAACAGGTTTATCTACCAGTACCGAATTTATAGAAAATAAGTGCATGCATGAAACAATTTGATAAACAAAATGAAAATTAAATACTGAGATCAATATGATCAAAGGGATGCTTGCCTTGCTTATCTGTCATTTACGACAAAGTCGTTGTTGCAACCGACGTTGTCGATGACGGAGTTAGTGACATCGAGTTCTACATGTCGTTTAATGGAAATATAGCAAATAACATTCTTTAATAAGGGCAAAAAGAAGATAGACAATAAATCAAATAAAGACTTGCTATAGAAACAGGCATGATTCAGGGTTGTATTGAATGATTTCATGTTCTCGTGTTTAGTCAATTATATGTATTATTAGCATCTCTTAGGTTAAGCAATGATATAAATTCTTTTATAGATTATTTGTTCTTGTTTCACAAATTCAAGGGGGCTAATGTTATGTACTCTTATACTTATAATTTCCAATTCAAGATGCAAAAATTATCTAAATTAATAGGATTAACAGATTAGTTACTTTGTTGTATGTTATGTGTGAATAGTGCTTAATCATTAATCGATGTTGCATGAAAAGTGGTTTCTGATATGTTAGAGCTTTTGGGTTAGGTTACTGGTTATATTTTTATGGTCTTTAAGAAGGTTCTGATGATACAAATATCTTAGCTATAGATTTCTTCATTATTACTGAGTTCATTTTACTCAGATTATAAAGTTCAGAAATCATAATACTTAAGGTAATTCTGCTAAAAGGATTAATATTCAAAGCATAACAAAATAAGATTATTTCTTCATATTATGGTAGTCTATACTTTGGAGAGCATTTCTAAATTAATTTTATAAATTTTAGAATTTGGACAAGATATTATATTCATCATTGAAATAGCTTATATGGTATGGTAAGGTTTACGTTACACAAAATCGGACTAGCGAGTTGGGGTTTACGATTAACACTAAGGGGTATTGGGTTAGCAAGATATATATGAATAGCAAGTTGTAAATAAGATATTTTTCTAAAATATAGTAATCCCTATACCAAATAGTGTTTCTAAGCTAGTCCTACCAAGTTTTACATTTGGACAAGTTATTCTATAGGCCGCCGAAAAGGCTTAAGTGGTTTAGCTTTCTACGCAACTAATTCACAAAGGGTGGTTGCAGTAGCGGGATTTATATATAGAGTAAGTTCTAAATAGAATATTTTTCCAGATTATGGTAGCACATATGATGGAGAGTGTTCTGGACTAATTTCCCTGATAATGGCATTTAGACGGGAAGTTTTACAAGTTGCCGAAAAGGCTTAAATTGTCCCAAAATTGACATTGTAATACTGCTAGTTTTGGCTAGGGTTTTGGCCGGTGGTGTTTTCGTCTTCTTACTTTTCGGATTTATTCCAGAAGGAGATAAGATGTGTTGTCGGGCAATTTAAGTTATTCTCAAAGGATTCTCTTTTCGCCGTGTATTTGAAATTCAAATCTTTGGAGAGTGTGGGTTTGTGGTCTCTAGAATTCTGTGTAACTTTTATTCTTTTTCCCCTCTCCACCTACCTTTTTTTTTACCTGACCTCTCCCCTTTTTCTTTTGTGTGGCTGTCAATCCTCAAGGGTGGATATTTTGTTTTCCTCTCCCTGACCCTGCCCTGGCCGACTCCCTACGCCATTCCCCTGGCCTATGCTCCCGAGTGTTGCGCCCCAGCCTCCTCCTTGCGCCTTCCCCTCCAGGCTGAGCGCCTCCTCCTGCACCTTCCTCCAGTCAGCCTCCTTCAAGGCCCTCCCGACCGGCCGGCGACGCCTGCTGCTCCCGACCGGCCGTCCCCAGGCGTTGCTCCCTCCACCTCCAGATCGGCGACGGCTCCCCCAAAATCCCCAGGTGCTACTCCCTCCAGATCAAGGTCGGCTGCTCCCTCTTTGATTTGAAGATTGTAAGTGCTGAACTCCCGTGCAAACACTTTGATTTCAATATGGATAGAAGAGAGAAACTGCTATTCAGTAGAACAATAAGCTTGGTGTGGAGCTTGGTGATTTCAATAACCCGATCAAGAATTTCTTCTATTTCAATGTCACGACAATAAAGGGGTCATGGAGGAAATTCCTGTGGTCTTCGCAAACTGAATCACTTACTCCGTAACATCTAGGAGCTACCTGCTCATCGATCCTTGTACTCCATTCATTTGCATCAAACATTGTGAAGGGCCTAGCCATGTAATGTCTCAGATACTCGATCCGACATGTTTGATTGAATGGGTATTTATGAGCCAAATTTCTATAAGTATACATGTAGTAGCCACGCCGGCTTTTTCCGCTGTAATCAATAGCATGTTTCTAGAGTCTATTTGTTGTGGAGTCTAGAAAAGGTGATAGATTATATCCGAGATATCCTGCTAGTTAAAAGGAATGGATCACTGTGGCATGCAAACATGTTATTAGATTAGTCTTCAGCCTTTACTCATAATAGATTCTCAAGTTGTTTGAAATGTTGATTATATCTATATATCTATCTATATATATATATATATAGACAAGCTTCCATTAGTATGAGTGATTAGTATTTATCTCTAGTGATTGGTAATAAAAAGGGGTAGTAGGAGAAGATTAAAAGTAGAAGATGGTGGTCTTCTTGCTTCCTTATCTAATCTGCCCTTCTCTTTGACTTCATTGGATGGTAGCCTGTATATTGCAAGCTCAAGGAGAGTGTTTTGGGGTTGGTCTCGACCTCGCTGTCTCACGCTGGGCTAAAAGGCAAGTACATCGAGTTGTGTGCCAAATTGTAACATCCCAAAATTTGGGTTTTCAAAAATGTATATTTAAATTAGCTTTCCAAAAATTCTCCATCAATCTTATTTGATTAAAGAAGTTTAATTTAAAATTTTCTAAATCTAAAACTATTTAATGTGCCTCTATGTACATCAAGTAATTAAAATGACTTGCTTTGATTTTGTTGTGCTTTGGATTTTCTCCTTGAGTTAATTTCCGGAGTTATTTTGTTCTTCTATGATTTTATGTCAATGAAGTCTTTTAATTGCCAAATCCAACACCTTAATGAAACTCAAAGAAACATCAAACAACATGCTATAGAAAATAATTTTGTAAAATACTAGAGACCAAAAGATGAATAAAAACCAATTTTACAGAATTTTGGCACACCATTTATATAGCTTAAAAATTCAGAAACAGATTGAAAATCAGCCAACTTTGGTGAATTACTGTTCTCAAATCACAATAGATAATCAGATGAAACCAAAGAAAATGGAAAGTAGATCTTCTGACTACTTGCTCAAAAATTTGCAGAATTTTTCAACCAAGTCTTCACCCCTTCCCAAGCCTGCCCAACTGATATGTCAAATCTTTACTTAAATTAATTCATTCACTAAATGCAGCCGGTTCACTCGTTGAACTTGTAGAAGCCTCCGCAGGTGGTCCCATGCACGCCCGGGCCCACCGCCAGCCCTCCTCCCTTCTCTCCTTCCTTTCTCCTCTCTCTGCCTCCCGCCTCGAAGGCCTGACGGCGCCTATTTTTCTCCGTTGTTTGCTGCCCCGGCAGTATCTCACCACGCGGCCGCTCCGCCGAGCCTCGCCTGCCCCACCTCTCACCATGCCCACCACCTCTCCCGCCATTGGTTTAGAGGGGCGGTGCCCACTAACCTCGCTACCGCCTCCTTTACTTCTTCTCTCAAGCCACTCCTTCTCACTCAGCCTCACACTTCTTCTCACGCCTAGCAGCAGACTTGCATGCAGCCTTCCAAATGATGCTCAAACTCCCCGACCTTGTCCCTCCACATGCATGCAAATGTGAGCGACCGAGAGCTCTCTTCCCCAAATACGGGCCAGCTACAGTCTCCGCCACCTTCTTCTTCTCACCGTGAGCTCCCTCCTCCCAAGGCTCTCCTCTCCCCAACCGAGCTCATCTCTCCCTATAGCTCCTCTCTTCAGTTCCGCAAGTCTCTTCCTCCATAGCACCGCCGAGCCAACCCTTATTGCATAGCTACAAAGGAGTTCCTTGTCGGCCACTCTGCCCAAGCGAACCTCGGTTCTAACTCTTGCGCGCCTCCTCGCAGCCTACGGCCGCCACTACCAGCTCCGGTGATCGCCGCCGACTCCCAGGAACCTCCCCGGCCGAACCTCATCTATCCATGCAGCTTCCTCTCCAGTTCAGCCGAGTTCAACGCAAGCTTTTGCCCGTCGCCATTGTTGCAGCCTAAAGCTCTAGGGTTCATATTGGTAAGCTTAAGTATTTGAACAGGAGACCTTGTCACAAGAACTTGCATGGCGTAGTGGTAGAGCAGTAGTGCATGGGCTCAACCGATCCTGTGTTCGAATCCTCACTTCTGCGTTTTATTTTTTTATTTTTCTTATTTTTGCTTTGCGCAATAAAACACTTATAACTTTTGCTGTGAATCTCCGATTAATGCAAAATCAATTCCTAATTTTGAGTTATTTAGTAAGGATTCAGAATATGCAATAAAAGTTATATGTTGCTTGCTGTAAAAACTTTTAATTAGAGTTTGAATGAAAGTCACCTTTTAGGTAATATGAAGCAACTATATGATCCCTTGCTCCATAAATCATGAAATAAATAAGACATGTTCCTACAACCTCAGATAACCCATTTCTATAAAAAGATTCAGATTTAAATGTATTTTGTATCAAGTATTGATTGTGCAATACCTTAATAACATGCAAAACTCAAATGGTTAAAATATGTATCAAAAGAGCTCAAAAATTGGTGAAACCAGTTTAATTGCACTTTTGGGATAGCATAGATCACAAATATACAAAAATATTTAGACTATTCATTAGTTTGCCCTATTTGCTCATTAGCCAAACATGCAATCCAGAAATGAACAAATAGCCAGAATTTTAGCAAAATGACCTTAAATTCGATAAAACCAACTTCTATAACCCAGAAATGATATGCCTTAGTTTCCATACAAAATAACATCAGTTTCATCAACTTCAGTTCAGTTCATATTGTTTAAATCACTATTCATTAGAAAACACCTTGAACAAATAAGAAACATCGTGAATCAACTTTAAAACACTCTTAGGATATTCCCTACTAATGCCTGAAAAATGGTTTCATTATCCCATTTGGTGCAGCCGCAAGTGAAGAAAGAAAACTGAACCGTAATAGCGCTAAAAGTGTAGTCGTATAAGCCTTTTCGCTAGCCTCAGAGAATATCGCATATAAATATAAAATCATGAGGGAATAATCGAAAACATTATCTGATATATATACTACCATATTCTGAAAAAGTGTATTAATTATAACTTGCTTTGTATCTCAATCCAATCACAAGCGATGCTTAGTTCATGGCTAATTAACTAAACTTCGTGGACCCGGTCTATAGATCGAGAGTCCATATGGCATCGGCTATCCAATCAAAATAATATTCTTCGAATAATATTCCTTCTTTTCCCGATTATTAATCCTTCTCTTCGTGATATTTTCTCGAAAAGCCGCTTCTTTTTGTCTAATCATCGACTCCAATCCATCCAAGTTCCTAATTTCATTAAGCCACAGCCCAATGCTATTCGCTCTAATTTGGAGTTTACTTGATTTGCTTTTTGAAGTTTTGTTGTAATTGAGTTTGTTTATCGTTAGACGCTGTCGCTGTAAGTCGTCAAGGAGCCGAGAAGCAAGCAAGCGGAGATTGAAGATCGAGGATCAAGGATCGAAGATAAAGAGTAAAGAATAATCTAAATTGCAAGGGCCGTGCAAGTCATGCTTTTGATCATTTTATGCCTAGTTTTCAAAAGTATATTTTGATTTCCATATTGCATGCTATGTTAAGTACAATTACTATCGATTAAATGGGAAATGGTAGTTAAAAGCCAAACTTGTTTATGCCACCTTGATTACAACGTTATATGCCCCAATTCCTTGTCCACCCTAAGATGTTTATTACGTTGATGCTAATATGACGCCAACACGGAGGCTAGACCGTGATTAGCCGCTAGCCTGGTTGTATGCGATGAATGAATTTCAAATAGCAAATGAATATTGCCTAAACAACTATGGAACGATTTTGGAATAATGCGTGATGTCATGAGATGGAATTGGGGTAGCGACTGTGTGGTTCTACTCGTGCAATGAAGTGGGTATTGGCATGTGTTGCATAAATGCAAACCCGGGTGGGAAAGGATTTGGATCGGCAAGTGGCAAGGAGGCTTGCGTGTGGGCCCGTGTGGCAACGGATGTATGAAAGGTCAGGTGTCGAGAATTATGGTTGTCTTGCCCGTGACAAGCTTAAGGACTTTACCTTATGCAGCCTTTGAACTGAAGTCACTGACAACCACATGTCCTGTATGGAATGTAACCTAGTTTAGTAGGATTCGATATCTCACCTTTGATACTGGGTGGCGCATACATCCGGGTAACTATATGGGGAGCGCATCATATACGCACTTGGTACCCATCCAACGGTGTTCGCCTATACTTCTCGCCCGAGTGAGGGAAGTGATAGTGAAGGCAACACCGAGAGGGTCCTAGGTTGAGATAGAAGTTTCGAAAGGCTTTGTTATGATCGCCATTCGTGACATCGCTAGTATGGCGATTCACTACCGACGTGGTGAGTTGATTGTATCTTGTGGGTAAAGTGTACAACCTCGCAGAGTGTAAAACTATTCAATAGCCGTGTCCGCAGTATTGACATTGCTCGGGATTACAAATAAGGGTAGAATTTTGAAAATAAAATGAGGTTAGAAATGTGGACAATGTGATATGGAAATCATATGATGAGGAATGCTTTATTTGAGAATGATTAATAAACTTATTATGGATATTACTTGTTTTATCGCTCAATCTATTTATGATATTCATTTGAAATGCCGCTTATTGCAAAAGAACCATTCAGCCATTCCTTTGGAATAAGCCATGCATGTAGTAATAGAACAGCATTCTCGGTAACGACTTGTTGAGTACTTGGTTGTGTACTCACCCTTGATATAACAAAACATCACCAGCTTGAGGAGAAGTCTTTGTCTTCGAAGAAGGAGAAGTTCTCAAGAAGGCTTAATATCTAGGAGTTGAACCTTGTCAAATGCCCGTGGTATTTTGATGGATTCACCGACGCTCTTCGCCTCCGTCATTGCTCGCTTTATTTCCGTTGAAGCCATCTAGGCTTCACAATTGTAAGTTGACCTTAAGGTTGTTCAATAAGTTATATTAGAAGATGAATACTTTATTTATTATTCCGCTGTGTATGTTTGTGATATTCATCTTTGTAAACTCAGGGGCACTAGCGATCGATCCTCGGGACTAGTGCTCGAAACATGATTTCGCTTCCGGATTATGACCGCCCCGACACAAATTGAGTTGTTCGTTGTTATTTATCTGTTCATGGCTATTTTTTATTGATTGTGGCAAGTATGAGTTATATTGGTGATCGTCCCTTCGAGGGCGTGATTAGCTATTGGATTCGAGTGGTCGCTAGTAAGCCTTAATCTCGGTGAGTTTGCTGTACCTTTGTTACTATTGCAGTGAGTAGAGAGTATGGGGTGCGTGGATACTCATGGTTAATTTACAAGAGTTGTATTTAATTGTGCCCTGTCTGGGGAATTGAGTTGAGTATGATGATTGAAATGTGTTTTAGTTGAGTATGATGATTGAAATGTGTTTTAGTTGAGAATTGATGATTGAGATGTGTTTTAGTTGAGAATTGATGATTGAGATGTGTTTTAGTTGAGAATTGATGTTGCATCCTTGCATTCATGATATGCATTCGTAAAAAGGAAGAGGCGACCCATGTCGATGCAGACCTCTGTGTTCACACGTAGTGAACATGAAAGTCCTATTTCGTAGTCTCATTCATCGAGGTGAATGAGAGCGAGATAGTAAGAGTAGGCACCTACCACGGATGGAAGGGACGGAGGGTGCACACGACGGGTGGGCACTCTAAGAAGCACTGACGCGTGCATCGAAAGGAGCATTCATGTGCATTGCATCTTTATTAATGACCTGCTAGGTAAATGGTATGTCATATGGGCGGCGATTATGGTAAAGGAAGGTTAAGTCGTGACTCAACCCAAAAACAGGGAGATTGAATTGAATTGATGAATTAGCTAGCTTTTTTTCTTTGCTTTGCTAATTATGTTGTATGAATATCGGGAGTGAATTTTGAGTTATGAACTCAATAAAAATTGATGAAAATGGTTTGAGTTGCAACAATGGGTGGTTGAGTCGGTGACGCTGTGATTTAGAGCCAAGTGATGCCTCTTTTGCGCTGAGTGGTTTTATTATCAAGTTGATGATTGGATTCATGTAACTTTTGGGTATGGTCAAGTTATTGCTTTAAATGGGTATAAATGCGATCGTCCGGATGTTGTTTCATTTGTATTACTTGCTTTAGGGTCAAGCTCTTGTTTTACTTATTTATAAATTGGAATTGTTATTCTCGTGGTACTTTGGCTGAGTTTAAACTCATGCTTGTTATTTAATATTTGTAGGTGTTTTGAAGTCAAGCATGCATGGATGGGGTAGTAACACAATCACGCTGCATCATCATCATTCCATCATATCAATTATAGTCTGTTTCTAGCTCATGCAAAATTCTTGTAAAAGGTTGTTGCAGTTATGTTTAATATATTCCCTGTCCGTAATAATTATGTGGTGGAGTTTATTAAATTTCTATAGGATGTGATTGGTTAACTAAGGACCCGCTAGAATGATATCATATATTGCAAATGTTTTCGCCTCTACCGAGTGGATGTCCTAGTTTTAGGGAGGTGTTGCCAAAATTTTTAATAATTTTGACAACCTCCTAGTTGTTCGCTTGCTTTGCGAATATTTATTCTTAGTGATTTGTAATTGTTGGTGCTAGAGGGTATAATATCGGGCACGGGTGCCGGGTGTTACAGTATATTATCGGAATCGAATTCATTTTAAGTTTGCGACTACACTAAACATGATTACTTACTCATTTTTCTGGCATTAGCAGGGGATGATCTTAGAAGTGTTTTGAAACTAGTTTCGCATTAATTTGATTTTGGCCATGATAGTTTACAAGCATATGAAGATTAAAGGATTTTATAAATTGAATTCAAATTAGTTCATTTGCCAATTATCATGATTTTATCTTTAAGTATTGTCGGCGATTCCACTTCGACAGACCGTGATCTGTGCACCGGTTTGGTTTAGGAGGGAGGCGTCTTTCGGTGGCTAATCTAGAGGGTGAAAACCTAGAGGACTCCCACGCGAGGGTTCCGCTGCTCTATGAACTAGGAAGAACAAGAGGTTTTACCCGTGTTCAGCCCCTTGTGAGAAGGGTAACAACCTTACGCCCCGCTAAATTTCTTATGGATGTCCCGAGTCAAGACAGAGTTCTTGAGTTACAAGTTCTTCTCGCTAGCTCTCTCGGTTTCAGCTTCTCGACGACCGATTCTCGATCCCCCTTCCCCATGCACCCGAGGGCCCTTATATAGGCCAAAGCTAACTGGTAGGTAAAAGGAGGGTCATCATGCTCGATCAAAGTACATTTAATGCCCCTTCCGTGGTTGTCCTGCTCTCCAAATTTCATTAAATGCCCACGCGTGCGTTTGCCCTGTTCACGGGATGGGACCCTTTGTGACAGTAGGTGAGAGAAGTCAAAGGAATGGGCTTGTTGCGTAAACCCTTGTACCGATAAGCTCGCTATGGCAGCCCGCTGCTCGACATCTGCAGAGTGACGCAGTAGTGGAAGGAGCCTTCGAGGCGGCCACCGCCCCACCTTTTTGCCTTGCGTAAATGGGCGAAGCAGTATGCCCGCCAATCGCCGCCACTCCGCCACGTACCGAAAGCGCCGCGAAGCGGGCATGCTCGCCGGCGCCACGGACCGACGCCGGCCGGGCCGTGGTCGCCGCCCATTGCTGTGCCGCCACGGGATCGGGCGCCGGCGAAGCGGGCGTGTTTCGCCACCGCCACTGGCGCCACGTGGACCGACGCCGCCGGCGAGCCGTGGTCGTCCGCTTGATTGCCAAGCCGCCACGTGGATCTGGCGCCGGCGAAGCGGGCGGTTTCGCCACACTTCGCCGCCGCGCCACGTGGACCGACGCCGGCCGGCGGTCGCGTCGCCGCTCGATTGCCGTGCCGCCACGCGGACGGGCGCCGGGCGAAGCGGGCGTGTTTCGCCACCGCTCGCCGGGCGCCACGAGATCGACTTTATGCGGCGAGAGGGTACCAGCGATAGTACGCCGACAGAGTTCTGCCTCGCCCTAGAGCGCAGAGCTCAAGAATCCTTTTAGAACCTTCATTTAATGCACTTAATGCTTAGTGCGCTTGGGCAGGCTACCACTATGAGGATATGACCGCTTGGTTCCCTGCCAGATCCTCGCATTTTTCCTTGGGACCAAACGGCGCATGATTTTGCCTCTTTCGCGAACCGCTGACGTGGGGTACGATATATAGATGCATCTCAGACGAGCGGTACACGCTTTCGCTTTTCTTGCGACTTTGCTTTTTGTTCCTTCGCTTTTTTCCCAAAGCTCTTCGCCTCCTTCGACCGCCATGGTGAACCCCATCCCGCCTCCATCAAGGACGCCACCGCCATGAAGCGGATGGGGATTATCGCTACGGAAGGCACCTTCCGCTATCGACCGGGACCGCCACGCCTGCGGTCTCTCGACGAGATCGCCCCGCACACTGGGCCATGATGGCGCCTTCTTCCACCCTTTTCCTAATTTTTTTCACCGCCCTCCACTTCTACGAATCCACCATCTTCATCTCACCCCAACTCTATCATCTTCCTCGCCATCTTCGCACCTCTCGGAAATGTTCATGGGGTGATGTTTAACCTTCCTTTCTTCCGCCATTTCTTCATTCTCGCCACCAATGACGCATTTAAGTAGTGGGGAGTTGCTATTTCGCTTCGACGGATGGCCTCCCGCTACATCCCTTCCAAAGACAAAGTCCAATCGAGGACATGGCGCACGATCGGGTCAGACATCCAAGATGATGCCGAATCGACGCTCGGGTGCTCACGAGCGGCGACGCCTGAGAATCGAGTCACGGCCGAAGAGACGGCAGAGTTCATGCAGAATGGCGCCTGCTGGCCGGCAGATTGCGAGACGCCGGATGAACTGAGGGTCGGTAGCTCGACTACACGGCCCGAGGATCAGCCTTCTTCGGCCAAGGCCGTCTTGCCTTCATGGCATTACACGGCGATAATGACCTGACAAGACGCGGGTCTTGACGAAGCCCTTGTCTTCTTCTAGTTTTTAAGCACATGTCTTTTTTCTACGACTTCCTACCAACCGACCGCCATCTTTTTCCTTTTTCGACAGCAAGGGCAACTTTGAGGAGTCAACTGGGGCTTGGCTTGTCACAAGCTGATGCAACGGCTCCAACCGCACACTTTTCCTCCGACGGACGCCTCGCCGCGACTGAGCACGCTGGCGCTCGCGAAGTCGTCAGTCGCTTCCCACCGATGGACTCCACGGGGCCGGCCAGGAACTCCGCCTACGCCCATGGCAGGATCGATCGGGACGTGCCGCCGCGATCGGGCCGCAGTAAGCGCCACTTGCTACGGTCGACATTCATGGGCTCGACCTTAAGAGGGCCCGAGCCACGATCAGCACCGCCACCGCCACCGCCGTGGCGGTACTTTTCAAAGGACGGGGCACAAGACGCTCTCATCGCGATTTCACTCCAGCCGCGCGCTCCGCAGCACTTCCCGAGCCTTGCACCAACTGCATTTTCTCCGGCGGGCGCATAATCGCGGGCCGACAATTCTACGCCACGGAGCCCGCCACCGCCAATAGGGTGGCCTCACGCCCCCGATGGTCGGCTTGAGCTGAGGGCGCCACCAAGGGCGGCCCTCGAACGCGCTTAAGGTGCCAACACACCGCGCCCACCGAGACGCGGAGGTCTTCGCCAGCGCCTCGCCGCCACCGCCGCAAGAAGGGTCAAGATATTCTCGCATGGCCGCCGAGGTTCGCCGCCGCCATCGCCGCTTACCGCCAGCGCCGTCGAACTCTTCACCGAGATAAACGAATGCGCGTGGCACCTGGCACCGCTTGCGCCGCCGCGTGCATGGCGCCAGACGCTCAGAAGAGCTTGCTCTCGGTGAGCGCGAGCTGGAGCGAGCGGGAGAGGGCGGCAACGAATCGTGCAGAGAGGGCCAACACGGCCGCAATGCAGCCAATGGCGAAACGGGCCGAGACACGGCGAGAGGGCCGAGGCGGCGCCAAGACTCTCGAAACTCGAATCTCTTCCGGTCATGGGCGCAACTCGCGATCATGTTGAAGAAGTCGCTCAGCGCACACAAGAGGTGCTCGAACCTTGGGGTGACGCTGAACGTGCCTTTTGGAGGACTCGGCGCCTAATTTGCTCCACGCGATTATCCAGCCGCGGAGGCGCTTACGAGGACTCTCGCGCCTTAGCCGCCGCTTCCACCACTTGAGGACGCCAGTGTCGCGATCATGGCCGCGACTCCACACGCCGCTCGTTGCACCACCGCGACGCCACCTTTGATCCCATGGCGTGGTGACGGCCGCCGAAGAGATGTGGAGCAAAGCGGCTCGAGCGGAGGCGCTGGTGCTGCGTACCTACCAACGCGGGTCGATGCTGCGGGAGCAAGCGGCCATGGACGCCTCTCCATCCTCGCCGCCGGTCGGCGGCGACGACTAACTTGACTTCGACGAAGATGAGGAGTGAAGGCGGGCAGCTTTCTTTTGTTTTTCTTTACCTTTTTTGCTTCTGTTGATGAATCTCGCTCAATTTAAATCGACACGACTTTTGGATGATCATTAGTTGTTTTTAATCATTATGCATGCGTTTGCTTATTTTCGCATGATTGAATTCACTGCATTTTCTTGTTAGATAGTCATCATTCGACTTAGACAGAACGCTTTTAAAAACGCCTAAATTAGGGTAGCGTTTAAGTCCCGCCAAATGATTTCATGTGTCTGCCAGATCGCAAGCATAGATTATGCGACCACATAAAATGTAGGTGAAAATGACCTTAATCAACAAGGAACGCAAGACATAGCAAGGCCTTAGCGCCAAGTTTTCATGCGAGATTATCGCAGTTTCGCTTTCCGAACATAGACCTCGATGATCGCCAAAATGTACTACGCGAACGTGGCGAGACAAAGAAGTTTTCTAAGTGTTTCTAGGCCAGCAACACTCAATCTGAGACGACGGCGGTGCTTCATAGAGCTAACCCGAGGCGTGACGAGCCTTAGGAGCTGCCGTGCCTAATCGACACTCTGCTGACTTGGCCTCACGGACGTTAACACATAGCACATCTTCTTTATCATGAGGAGCCGGTTTCAACACTTATGCATAATCACGCGTAGCTTGACCCATCTTAGGATATGATCGTAAGGAAATGGCCAAAAACACGGTGATAAAGCGCTTATCTTGTTTTATACGCCGCAGATAAGCAACCTCGAGCGCCTGGCGAGCATTTTGGGGCACCGGGCGAGCAAGCCCCAAGCCATCGGGCGACCACCTCCCCGAAGGCGACATCACCAACCGGCGCTGGCGAAAGCACCTTGAGCGCCAGGCGTAGCTGCTTGGGCACCGCAAGGAAAGCAGCTTGGCACCGGGCAGCAACTTCAAGCCACCGGGCGACCACTTTCCGAGTGCCGGCAAGTAGCAATTTTGGGGCAGGCGGCGAATTTCCCCAAGCCACTGGGAGACCAGCGAGGATGCAGGGCTTTCGTGAAAGTAAGCCAAGACTTTTATGCTTACTGTCAAGCAGATGATGACTACTCGAAAGGTGAGTAAACATCTGGAAGGGCATACGCAAGGTAAACTCAAAACATTCTAAGTCCCAAGATGGAGTGTCCTGCTCGCTTTGTTTGGATTCTAAGTCCTTGTGAACTGCCAGAAATCAAGTTGCAAGCCAGTGTGCCAAAGCAAGTGAAGCTGGGTGGCATTAGGCCGACGGTGTCATGGTGATGACCAGGGTGCTTGAGGAGCCAACCTGAGAAGTGAGCTGCTGGCTCGAGCACCGCACCACTACTTCTGGCCGCGCAAGCAGGTACACAGACGAGGATCGCCATGGATTTCACGAAGAATTAGCAAACACACGTAACTGCCGACATACATGCACATTATTGCCACTCAAAGCACAACAAAGAGTAACAAAATGGTGAAACAAAAGCTTTCAAGGCAATAAATTTTATCGACGCCAAGAACACGACCAGGAAGCTGGACGTACTCGAGGTCGACCGAGCAAGCCGGGTACTTACAATTCCTCAAGGATAGAGCTTTCGCAAAGAGCTCATGTTGTAGGAGTTCGCCACCCTCACCATCCTCGAGTATAACCGGACCGCCGGCCGAGATATCGAGACCACCTTGAAGGGGGCCTCCCATCGGGAGACAAATTTTATGCAACCCAAAGATGCATCTAGATTCTGTGCAAGACCAGGTCACCCACTGCTAGTGTTCTCTCAGAGACCCGAGTGGCGTGGTATCGCCTGAGGCTTTGCTGATAACGGGCGGCGCGCAAGGCGGCCCGATCCCGCACCTCCTCCAGGAGGTTAACCTCTTCTCACCGGAGATCTTCTTGGTTTTCTTCATTGAAAGCAGAGATCGCTGAGAGCCGAAAGCGACACACTGAGGGGAGAACAGCCTTCAAGCCATACACCAAGAAGAAGGTTGTCTCATTTGGTCGACGGGCAAGGGCGTGTGAAGCGACCACAGACATGCCGGAGTTCTTCCGTCCATCTTGCACCCCGCTTAGGAGTCGATCAAACGCCTTTGTCTTGAGGCCTCTTCAAGACCAAGATTGGCGCTGCTGCCGGCATGGCTATTGCTCATGGATGGGCCACCAAAGCTTAAACATACCTTGGTGCCCATTTCTTCATAGAACTCTGTGAAAGCCGCTACTGTGAACTGGTGCCGTTGTCGGATGATGATGCGACAGGACTCCAAAGTGTGAAGATCCGCCAAGATGAACTTAATAACAAGGCGGCGGCCGTGATGGTTCTCAGACGCCTCGGCTTCAACCCACTTGGTGAACTTGTCGATGGCGACAAAGAGGTGGGTGAAGCCCCCGGGTCAGCGGAACGGACCCAGATATCCAAATTTCTCGCATCGCGAACGGCCAGAGAGGGATGGTTTGCGAGCTTGGGCTGGTCGGTGGGTTTGCTCGGCGAAGAACTCGACAAGCCGCAGACATCCTCACCACCGCAGCATCCTCGAGGGCGGTAGGCCAATAAAATCTTTGGCGAAATGCCTTGCCGACTAGAGTTCTACGACATATGGCTTCCCGCACACGCCCATGGATATCGAGAGCAAGCCGCCTCTTCCCGAGTGATGCACTTCAAGAGAACTCCGCTTACGCTTCTGGGCGATATAGGTCCCCACCTACCGAAAGTATAGCACTTGGCCTTCGTGCAATCTTCCTCACCGAGGCATCATCGCTGGGGATCACTTGGTCAGCAGTAGGCTAGGATAGGGTGTAGGATCGAGGATGCGCTTAGAGGGGGTGAATAGGCGCTTACAAAATTAATCGCCACAAAAACTATTCGCCTATCGACACCCCCTAAGTCAAAACCTAATCAAAGATATATGCGAAGTTTATAAATAGGTTTTGACAATTAAAGCCTATATCAACTAGGCTCACTAGTGCACTAACTAAATTATGTCTCTATACAAGAATTGTTATGTTGAACAAACAATTAATACTAAGCAATTCTAATTACAATCAAGCAATTGAACAATATACAATAAATGTAAATACTTGAAAGTAAAAGAGACAAGAGGCAAACGATATTTTTCCGTGGTGTTCGGAGACTTCTGCCTGGTCTCCCTAGTCCACGCTGAGGCAAGCCCAACCACTTGGACCGGCCCCGCCGAGCACCCGCTCTTTCCACTAGTCGTGGTTTTTCACGCCGCAGAGGCTCAACCCGAACCTTCACAAACTTCACGGGCTTCACAACCTTGAGAGCTCTCACAAGATGACGCCCACGCTGCCTAGGAGTCGGCAACCTCCAAGAGTAACAAGCCGCCTCCTTGCTTGAACTTCACCGAGGACAACACATGCGCCCCGGTGATCACCTAGTGCAACACATGCACCTAGGCTCTCCTCAAGTGCAACACATGCACAAGAGGTTTCAACCCACTCCTAATTGCAACTCATGCAATTAGTCTCACTCTTAGCTCAAGATTCAAATGTGAGTATGCAACACATGCACCACTTCATCCAAAATGCTCAATCAACCAAAGCAAATGCCCCCCATGACTTTTTTATAGCCTCACAAAGAAAACTAGCCGCTGGGGCAAAACGGACATTAAAAAGCTAAAAATAGCTGTTGTTAGTACGGGCGGTACTACCGCCTCTAAGGGCCGGTACTACTGCAGTTCTGTAAGGTACTACCGCACCGCTGTTTCAGCACGATTTATACTCAAAAAACGGTCATAACTTTTGACTCGAACTCCGATTTGGGTGATTTTGATTCTATGCTTTATCACGAGGGCTACAATATCCACCTATTTTCATGATTTAAACACCCATAGATATTATTTAAATATCACCAAAACCAAACTCTAATGTAGTCATTCAAGTGTAAAAATGATTTTTCAAATCTCTCAAATAGACTTGATCAAAGACATGACTACAAGCTATAAAGAGTCACTATCATCAAATATTGAGCTATGATGATCAACTCATGATCAAAATAACTTTTAAAACACATTTGTAAACAACCCGAAGTTATAAGATCAATCTCTAGCCATGTAAGGATCAACATATGATCCCGACACTTTGCAAAACACATTTGCAAATGCCAACACATACTCTAGGATTGAAACCCATAACCTCTAGCTTATTTACAAACCACTTTTGCAAATAATCGAACGATATTTTGCAAAAACACATTTTGCAAACACAGCACTCATAAACTTTACTTAGCCTTTGTGATGATCAACACATGATCCACCACAAGAAAACACAATGCATGAGCTCTCACCTTTTGCAACACATGCAAAACTTAGCCCCATGCAAAACTACACATGTTTTAGAAAGATTGTTTTGTGAATAAAAACAAAACATGAAGCTTCAACAATTGCAACACATGCAAAAGTGAACTTCACGCAAAAGCCAACGTATATAGTTTATCCTATTTGCAACACATGCAAATCAAAGCATTATGCGAAAACCAAATGCATATGCTCTTCCTCTTTGCAACACATGCAAATCAGAGCATAAACCAAACACAACCAAACATAAGCTTAACCCATTTGCAACACATGCCAAATGGTTAACCCTTATGCAAAAACCAAATCCAAATGGTTTGAGCTTGAGTGAACGCGGATTGAGATCATCAACACATGATGAAGCTCAAGCTAGAGACAACCCTCTTAATAGTACGGCGATAAAAACTAGACTCAAAGACTACAAAGTCCTTAGCCTATCTAGTTATACCTTCGCCGCCGCACGCAAGCAATCCCCTTTGGGGTCTTTATGATCTTCACTTATACTCCCCCGGGATCATCACTTGACTCCTCTTTATCTTCGGGATCCACTCTTGACGCCCATCACCTCATGATGTCGTCCTTGTCCCGTTCTCATCATCTCATTCATCTTTGGACCTAACTCAATCACAACTCATAATATAGTTTGTCCAAGATGCATGGTTGTCTCAATTATCTCTTGCACTTTATTAACACATAATGGATGCCTCTAGATCAATTGAGCACAACCTAAATCAATTTGAATGATTAAAGTATGTCTTAAGTACAATAATGCAACTCATGCTTTATTATACTTAAGAACTATTCATTTGTTCTTAGTTAATCAAGGAACACCATCAACACATGATGAAGTGTTCTTTAATGATTAACAAGACAAATGAACTCAATTTAAATTTTCATTTAAATTGATATGAGTATATATTAACTACACAAGTTTTCATATACTCATGTTGATGAAAAGTAATGATCCATTATGTGTAAGCTATATGGAAATGATCATTACTCTAAGTCATCAACTATAGAATAAACCCTACATGTATATGTGCATAGATATAATTGACTTGGATATAATATGCACATATTCAATTCGATCACATTGAGTATATCCTATATTACCATGAGTATACTATAACTAGGCAATTCAAATATATACTCAAGGATTTAGTTTCTTTGTCTTGATCATTATATGTGTCAATAAAGAATAGATCAATACAATGAAACTTTCAAGTTAAATTATAAACTCCCCCTAAGTATGTGCATCCATGTAATATATGGATTGGGAAACATGATGCACGTTTTTGTGGTTAATATAATGGGACATTCATATTTTAACTTGACTCCAAAGTATGCAACTAATACTAGAATGAATACGCAAAACATACCTTGGGTTTTCCATTTTTCAATGCGATGAGACTAATCAAGGATATTCTAAATAAACAAGTTAGTCTCGATATAAGATTTGTCATTAATAACAAAATCACATTAATGGATAATCTCAATATTAGATTTGTCATTAACACCAAAACCATAACTAATGAAGGTTGAACTTACATAGGGTCCATCCATCGATCTTCCTGCCCAAGGGTGATGAACACTTGGTGCTCGCCTGCACTACTGGTCGAAGCTTTTTCCCTAGTGTCAGCCTCGCGACTCCGCCTTCCTCCCGGACTGGGCCCGAGGGCACGCTGTCTTCCCTCCCTGAACCGAGGTCATGACAAGAAGTGTCGCTTTCCCCGCTTAGGTCGGGGCATGACACTTTTGCCGTCGTCCCCACTGGGTCATGAAGTCAGGATAAAGAACACCATCATTCCCACCTGAACCGTGGGCTGCGATGGACGGTCGTGATAGTCTTTCTTCGAAGACCCCGACCGGAACAGGAGCCCTTGAGGATGCAAGCCGAGACAGCCGTCCAAGAAGGTGGTTGTCACGCCCAGGGTTATGAATATACCCCAAGCCTTCAAAATGACGTTCCATTCTTCGGACCTCCGCCAGGTATGCCGCCATGGTGGGGTCGGAACATTGGAACTCCTTCCGCGCTTGATTGATGACCGCCAGGAGTCTCCTTGACTTGAGATGCCTCGATGCCCAACGCCAAGCGATGCGCAACCCGCCAAAGAAGTCCTCATACTTAGCAATATTATTAGTGGCCTTGAATTCGAGGGCTACCACACATCGGAGGGTGTCACCGGCCGGGAGACCAGACAACCCAGCCCGCGCCTTCCAAACAAGGAACCATCAAGAATAACGTCCAGGGGGGAAGGCGCGGCACTTTTTCGGCCAGAGTGGCGGAGTCCACTCGGCACGAACTCCGCCAACTTTTGACTCTTGATAGCGGTGCGGGCACGAATTTGATGTTGAATTTCACCCCACCGACCATTTAGCAATGCGCCTTCGCTTCACGATTGTGGAGGATTTCCGCAAGGGTAGGCCGTGACGACGGTGATCTCTCGCCCCTGAAAATAATGCCGTAACTTCCTAGACGTAACCAGGACCGCATACAACATCTTCTGGGCTTGAGGATACCGGGTTTTTGCTTCATGCAACACCTTGCCGATGTAATAAATCAAGCTTCAGACGCCTTTCTCTCTCAAGAATTAACATCAAGGCCACCACCTCCGAGTGGCAGCGATATACAGGAGCAAGGCTCACCCGCTGGGGAAACCAAGACCGGAGAGGAGAGGTACCGCCAGTCTTCAACGCTCTGGCTTCCTCCGCCCACTCAAAATGGTTAGTCTTCTTGAGCAACTTGAACAGAGGCAGTGCTTTTTTCTCCCAAGCGAGCAATGAATCACCCTAGGGAGGCCAGGCGACCAGCCAGGCACTGAACTTTCTTAAGTCGCACTGGCGTCTTAATGTGCTCGATGGCCACTATCTTGTTAGGATTGGCCTCGGCGCCCTACTGACACCAGAAACCCAAAGAACTTGCCGGAGGGCACACCGAACACGATTTCTCCGATTGAGCTTCAGCAATTCTTCCCGAGGTTAGCAAAGGTCTCCTCCGTGTCATGGATCGCTTCATTCTTTTTATCTTTACCACCAAGTCATCAACATATACTCAAGATTGCGCCTATCCGAGGGCGGAAAGTAATATGCATGGCACGCCGATAAGTAGAACCGCATTCTTAAACCAAAAGCCATCCTTACATAACAATATACGCCTCGCTAGTTACAAAGCGCTTTTTTTTCATCTTCGAGCGCCATGCTAACTGTGGTACCCGAGTACGATCCAAAAAGCACAATGATTCACACCCGCCGTGGAGTCCACAATGAGGTCGACCTACGGCAGAGATAAGGATCCTTCGGCAGCCTTGTTGAGGTCGGTGAAATCGACACACATGCGCCCACTTCCCGCTGATTTCGACGAGCACGGGTTGGCGAGCCACTCAGATGAGAGACTTCCTCGACTATCCCTCAGTGCTTAGCACCTTCTCTACCTCCTCTCGAATGGCGTCTTGCCGCTTCCCGGCTACCGCCTCCGGACCTTCTCACGGATCGGGCGACGCCGGGAGTGTCGCCAATGGTGCTCGATCACCTTCGAGACCCCAACATATGTCGGATGGTTGCCAGCGAACACGCCTCAGATTTGATCGAGGAAGGTGACGAGCGCGCCTTCCTATTTGGCGCCGAGGTTGGTGCCAATGTTGACGGTTTGTTCGGTTCGCTTCACTGTATGCACCACCTTAACCTCACCGGGCGGAGCCGGGTGAAGCACGGTCCGGCCCGAGGGGCCTCGAAGTGGCGCGGCGCATCGACGCAAGTGGCACCGATCAGATCCCAAGCCTGCTTGTGGCAGCAGGCCTCCGACCTATCCACGGTGATGACAATGGGGTCAGCTGGCCCCGCATCTTCACCACCATGTAAGATAGGGTAATCGCCATGAACTTGACCACGCCGACCAAGTAAGGCGTTATATACGGAGGTCAAATCATGACCAAATCCACCATCTCCAAGGTCAGTAATTATCCTTCTCCCGAAAGTGACAGGAGGCAACTTGACCCAAGGGAACAGCCAGCATTAGGGCTACCCAAAGAACTGCAGGTCGGGCGCAGATCTCGCCAAGGATCTGCAAATACCATAAATGCCAACGCTAACAGAGGTTGATGGAGTCGCCCGTCCATCAGACATTCCCCACCAGACATTCCGGATCGTGGGTGCTACCACGATCGGGAGATGCCCTAGGCCGGGTGCCTCGTGGTGGTCGGTCCGACCAAGGTGATCGCTTGTTCGACCATTTCAGTCCGACCCGCCCCTCGAAGCTCGACGCCGTGGCACACACCTCCTTTTCACCGCCAGGCGGCGTTGGAGGAATGGTGGACTAACCACCATGGATGTATGCCACGCAGGATCCGCCGAAAAGCCGGGGCGGGATCTTCATCTTGATCATCATCGTATGGCGCGCCTTGAGCCGCCGCTCCACCATCCTATTTACGCACCCGACATCCGCCCGTGTCGCGCGTGTTGGTCCCGTGGATGGGGCAGAGAGTTCGCCTCCTTCGCTGGCGGGCGGTCGCTTTGACGATCAGCGGCCGGTCACGACGGTCTTCACGCCGATCGCGGCGGTTATCACGCCGTCACGGCGATCGCCACGCCGGTCCCCGGCTTGCGCTTTTGTGGCGCTGGATTCGTTGTCAAGGCCGGCTGCCAAGACCTCGCCGTCTCTTCCGCCTGCGCTTCGCGCTTTCAGTCCTGACGGCCGAACCCTTGAGGTCCCGGCCTCATCTCTTGCCTCGCCACCATGGGCCAGCGCTGCCCTCGCATGGCGCGCTGCGACACTTGTGTGCGAGGGAGAAAAGCTCGAGGTGGTACCGATGGTGCGGTGGCCATCTTCTTTCATCTTGCGGTCGCAAGACGCCTCGAAGGCGATAACGACCGACTGCTCGTAAATATGGGGATCGTGTTGCGGCAAAGGATGTAATCACGGATGAAGTCGCGCAACGACTTCTTCTCTCGCCTGTATGGAGGTCATCCTCCACGCTTGGCGGTAAAGGAACCTTGAAAGTTGGCGACAAAGAGGTCGCGACAACTCCCCCACGAGTGCATGCACTCGGGGAGGTTCATCACCAAGAACGGCAGAGCTCGCCAAGGCAGCTGGAAGATAGTTGGCCATGACCTTTTCAGATCCACTCGCCGCTCGCACTCCGCCGCCGTATATTTGCAAGAACTCCTCCTGTTGGTGGTGCCATCGCATTCTCCATGGATGCCGGGCGAATTGCTTGCCACCACGCGCGCTACCGACGAGAAAGCTCGCACCTAACGCCAGAGGGAACCCAACCGCCCACCAGAGCCCGGCCGAGACCGCCGGAGCGCGGCTGGCTCGTTGAGTCGAAGGAGGAACCTCCTCCTTGGTCCGGAATGAGAGCCTTGGGAACTCTCACCGCCGGAGACTATTCGCCTCTGCGGCGGCGCTCCTTCGGGCGGGCGCAGCAGTTAAGCGTCATGAGGTCATCGCCGCACTGGCGGCGGCTTTCATCCAAAGTGCGACTCGAGGTCCCCACGGTTCCTCGCTGAACGGGACCGGCGCCAGGCTTTCTCCTTCGCCCACCACCACCCGCCGGGGCCACCTTTGTTGGGGCGGCTAGACGCCTGGTGCGCTCGCCAGGCGCCCTGTGCACCGGGTACCAGCCAGACCATCGGATCCGGAGCCTTACCCGAAGCTGGGCCGCATCCACGAGACCGGCGATGCTCCGGAGCCACGGAGCGGCCGGGAGTCTCCTGCGAGTTCCACCGGAGGGTGGTCCAAGAGGAGACGGACAGCATGCAAATTTTGAGCCGGGGTGGCCGCCTCCATGGCAAGCCGACGTCGCACGGGAGGCCCCGCCGGATCCATAGGAGCAAGGCCGCCACCCTGCGGGGGCGGGTCGAGGTGATCCTCCGACCGGCGAGACTGCCGGGAGGCGCCCTGAACACCACTCACCCCCGCTTGATCTTGGTGATGAGAGCCCGCCATCTCCAGATGCGCGGGCTTGCTTCTGAGCAAAAGAACACCGGAAACTTCACCGGGGAGTTGGCCGGAAAAGCCAACCACTAGCCCCCTATTTGGCGTGTCTGTCCCGCCAGATTCCACCCGACAGTGCCCGTGATCTATGACCGGCTTTGGTTCGAAGAGGGCGTCTTGTGTTGGCTAATCTAGAGGGCGAAACCCTAGAGGACTCCCACGTGAGGGTTCCCGGCGTCTATGAACTAGGAAGAACAAGAGGTTTTACCTGTGTTCAGCTGCCCCTTGTGAGAAGGGTAATAACCTTACGCCCCGCTAAATTTCTTATGGGATGTCCCGAGTCAAGACAGAAGTTCTTGAGTTACAAGTTCTTCGCTAGCTCTCTCTCGGTTTCAGCTTCGATCGACCGATTCCGGATCCCCTTCCCATGCACCGAGGGCCCTTATATAGGCCAAAGCTAACTGGGTAGGTAAAAGGAGGGTCATCATGCTTGATCAAAGTACATTTAATGCCCTTCTCAGGTTGTCCTGCTCTCCAAACCTCATTAAATGCCTCCGCTGCGTTTTTGCCCGGTCCGCCGGATGGGACCCTTGTGATGTAGGTGAGAGGCGTTAGAGGAATGGGCTTGTTGCGTAAACCCTTGTACTGATAAGCTCATATGGCAGCCTGCGCTGCTGACACGACGGTACAGAGTGGAAGGAGCTTCGAGGCGAAGCGGGCGTGTTTCACCCACTGCCACGGGCGCCTACTGGACCGGACCGATACCGGGCTGGCTGGTGATGGGGAGACGCGTGCTACTTCTAGCCGAAAACAAAATTTTTCTACCGCGAACACCTGTGAATCATGCGAGTCAAAGATCATGGAGCATTACCCTTGGAGCACGCAGCGAAGGGAAGTAGAGTGGGTGAAGCCTCCCGCTGCGTTCAAGCATCAGACGTAGTCGAACGATTCGATCGCCGCCGAAAGTGCTCGCGTGATCGCCCGAGTGCTCGCCGAGTGGTCGCCGGACCGCCGAGTGCTTGCCGAGTGATCGCCGAGTCCTGACGCCTCTCGCGTGGGTGCACGACGCAGATGATGTAGATGTGCACGCCGCAGTTGAAGGGTGAAACCGATCGCCGATCAGCGCCGAGGATGATGCAACGGCGCTTCACGGATCCACACGCCCAGGGTGGAACGTCAGGCGCCGGCTGCTAGCACCACGCCGCGACGGCTAGGGTTTCGGGCAGGTAGAGGTCGATGGCTAGGGTTTCGTGGTGGGAGAACCTTGTGGCAAAGACACCCCATGCCCCTTTATATAGAGTGCACTAACGGGCCTTCTACAATAGAAGCCCATTAGACTCACGCTAATGGATCTTCTACAAGAGAAATCCATTAGGACGCCAGAGGATCCAAACGCGGTAAACCCACTAATGGATCCAATCCATCGACATGATCCAACCTGCTATGTGTGACCCGTTAGGTTCATGCAAGAACGCCATGGCCCCGAAATCTCTTTTCCGCACCATCGACAACAAAGGTTCCTAGCAGACATGTTGTCCCCGAATGCACGTAATGATCAGACGGCTGAACCTTGATATACTCATATACCGATCCTTTTGCCACGCGATACTAGTCAAGCTCAAGGCAAGATGTGTGCCATCCTTGTGGTAGCTCGACCCATTCACTCGTCAATGTAATGGATATAATTCGTGATTAACACTTTAATCACTTTGGCATGGCCATGCACTTTTCCTTATCCATCCACACCGAGGGGCCCAAAGATATCTCTCCCATTATCAAGGAGGGGCAAATTCCATCTTGATCTCTTATATCTCACGTCATGTTTCATGGCATACCCGTAAGCTACCTTTATAGCTCCTCATTACGAGAAGCATTTGATAGCCCCAAGGTATACATTACACATGCCGAGAATCAATAAGAATCTCGTGTCAAAGGATCGATAGGTATACCACTCGAGACTACATCCTCGATGGCACTTCTAAGATAACAATCTCATCGTTGTCTCTGAGTGGGTCTATCCAACCCCATGTTCTCTAACATGTGCCCACATTATTGATTTGATATCTCCATATCTATGGTATGTGAAACATTACCATCAATCAATACATGTGTCGGTCGATCACTATTGTCCCACATAATGATATGTGACCAGGATCGCTTAGAATAATATCATATAACCAATATGTTTCACAATTAAGTCATACTCAATGAACAAAGGAATGACATTTATTCATGGAACCGATAAGTACATGAACACGACGTATGATACAATCATCTCATATGATCGCCTCTAGGCATATCACCAACAATCTCCCACTTGCACTAGAGTGCATCATGCAAGTATCTAATACCCATGGTTTTGTGTGTGCCTCATGCTTCGGTCATGAAGAGGTTTTGTCACGGATCTCGCGACATTCAGATCCGTGTGCACTTTGCAAATCTTCACATCTCCTCTATCGATGATCTCTGATGAGGTGATAACGCCGAGTATGTGTTTGGATTTTGGTGAGACCTAGGCTCCTTCGCTTGTGCAATGGCACCACTATTGTCACAATAGAGGTCCATCGACAGATGCACTAGCTACAACTCCCAACTCGTAAACAAATTTTCCGATCCAAACAAATTTCCTTTGCGCCTTTAGAAGTCGCAATATACTCAAATTTCACCGTGGAATCACCAATCGCCTCTTGCTTGAACTTTTCCAATTCACGCCCCACCATTGAGACAGTAATACAAAACCGGATTGCGATCGTGAATCATCTTTATCGGTTTGAAGCTAGCATCGCAGTAACCCTTTACAACCAGCTCTTCCTCTCCTCCAAAGACCAAGAACATGTCCTCGGCCCCACGCAAGTATTTGAGGATGTTCTTCACAAATGCCCAAAGGACTTTCACCCGGTTTGATTGATACCGCTCAGAACACTTAGAGCATATGATACATCCGGACGGTACATAACATGGCATACATGATGGATCCAATAGCGAGGCATATGGAATCACACTCATTTTCTTTTGCTCATCGTGTTGAAGCACATCGAGTCTTGCTTAGATGAATGCCATGCGACATTGGCAAGAAACCCTTCTTGGAATCTTGCATATTGAACCGCTTCAATATTTTATCAATGTATGTACTTTGGCTTAATCCAATTAGCCTTGTCGATCTATCTCTATAGATCTTTATGCCCAATATGTAGGTCGCTTCTCCTAGATCCTTCATCGAGAAACATTTTCTCAAATAAGATTGAACAGCTTCAAGCATTGGAATATCGCTTCAAACAACAATATGTCATCTACATATAAGATTAGAAACACAAGTGCGCTCCCACTAGCCTTCTTGTAAATACAAGGTTCTTCTTCATTCTTGATGAAGCCAAACTTTAACCGCTTCATCAAAACGAAGATTCCAACTCCGAGATGCTTGCTTCAAATTCAGAATAGACTTCAAGCTTGCATACCTTGCCAAGATCTTTTGATCGACAAAACCTTTAGGTTGTGTCATGTACACATCCTCACTTAGGTTTCCATTTAGGAAAGCCGCTTTTGACATCCATTTGCCACAATTCCCAATCATAGAATGCGCAATTGCTAGCATGATCCTAATAGATTTAAGCATAGCGACGGGTGAAAAAGTTTCATCATAATCAACACCTTGAATTTGCTCAAACCTTTAGCCACCAATCGTGCCTTAAAGATGTGAACATTTCCATCCATATCTATCTTTTTCTTAAAGACCCATTTGCACTCAATAGGTTTTACCCCATCAGTGCGATCAACCAAGTTCCAAACTTGATTATCATACATGGACTTTATTTCGGATCTCATGGCTTCCAACCATTTCCCGTAGTCCGTCCCACCATTGCTTCCTCATAGTCTTTGGGCTCATCGTTGTCCAACAACAACACGTCGCTACTGTCCCGCCGTGAGGAACATGTACCTCTCGGTGCACGGCTTGCCCTCAGAGACTGCAAGGTAATGGTGCCTCTACCACGGTTTTGCAACATTTTGCATTTCCCGCTCAGTGGTTAGTAGGAGCTGAAACATTTTCAGATGTTTCCGAATTTCTTCAAGTTGCACCTTGCTCCCACTAGCTCTTTTGAAAAACTCTTTTCCAAAAGACACCATGCCGAGCGACAAACACTTTGCCCTCTTCTCGGTATAAAAATAATACCCTTTAGTTTCCTAGGGTACCCCACAAAGAAGCACTTATCGACTTGGCGTGAAGCTTATCGACGTCATACGCTTTTACATAGGTTTCACAGCCCCAAATCTTTAGAAAAGACAACGAGGACGCTTCCGGTCCATATCTCATATGGCGCTCTTCTACCGATTTTGATGGAACCCTATTTAGTGTGAACGCAATTGCTTTAGAGCAAATCCTCAAAATGACAATGGAAGATCAGTTTGACTCATCATAGACCTAACCATGTCCAACAAAGTTCGATTCCTCCGCTCGATACCCCATTCCATTGAGGCGCTCTGTGGAGTCAATTGAGGAACTATTCCACAATTCTTAAGATGATCATTAAACTCATGGCTCAAATACTCACCTCCACGATCGATCGTAGAAATTTAATTGTTTTGCCCAAATGATTTTGCACTTCATTCTCAAACTCTTTGAACTTTTCAAAAGATTCAGACTTATGCCTCATTAGATAGATATAGCCATACCTACTAAAGTCATCAGAAAGGTAATGAAGTAATCGAATCCACCTCCGCCCCAAATACCATTGGTCCACATACATCAAGATGTACTAAGGCCAATAAGTCACTCGCCTCTCACTTGAACCAAGAGAAAGGCGCTTAGTCATCTTGCCAAGTAAACAAGGCTCAGACGTGTCAAATGATTCAAAATCAAATGAATCAAGAAGACCATCTTTATGGAGCTTCCACACGCTTCTTATTTATATGGCCTAAGCGACAATGCCACGTATAAGCAAAATTCAAATCATTTGTTTTGAGTCTTTTCGCATTAACATTATAGACAAAATTATCTTCAAGATTTAGCACATATAGCCCATTCAATGATGGACAATGACCATAGAGCATACCATTGAAATAAATTGAACAACATTTGTTCTTTATTACAATATCAAAACCATCTTCTTCCAAACATAAAGAAGATATAATGTTTCGCCAAAGTCGAACATAATAACAATTATTTAATTCCAAAACTAATCCTCAAGGTAACGATATGGGATAAACGCCAACGGCCATTGCAGAACCTTTGCGCCATTGCCGACGCCGAATATCCACCTCACCACTTGCACATCTTCTAGTCCTTCTTAGCCCTCGCAACGATTTGCAAGTATGAATCATCGATCCGTATCAAATACCCATGACTCATTAGGACAAGTAGCAAGATTAATTTCTATAACATTAATACCGGTGGAAGCTAGAGTTCCATTCTTCTTATCCTCCAAGTATTTCTTGCGCTTCCTACGCCAATGACCTTTCTTATGGCAAGAGTGACATGCATCGTATGAGGGACCACTTTTGGTCTTAGGTTTAGGTTGGGGATCGATCCACACCCTTGCCTTTTGCTCCGTGTTTCCTTTTCTTACCACCATCCTTTTGGACCATCATCACATGATTATTGCTTTCTTGATGCTTTCCTCTCATTGCCTTAAGCATCCCATGCGCTTCGAGACATGTTTTTCTCCATGCCATTCATATGAAAATTCATGATGAAAGGCTCAAGCTTGCAGAAGCGAATCGAGAATCACATCAAGAGCCAACTCTTGGCTTAAGGGGAGTTCAGCTTCCAAGTTCTCAATGTAACCAATCATCTTGATCACATGAGGACTCACCGAACTACCTTCGCTAGCTTGCACGCAACATAGAGCTTTTGAGATCGAGTATCTCTCACCCTAGCTTGGTTCTCAAACATGCTACGAAGGCCTGTGGATCATAGCATAGGCATTCGTGTTCTCATATTGCTTTTGAAGCTCGAGTTCATTGTAGCAAGCATAAGACACCCAACATCAACCTCATCATTAACATGCTTCTCATAAGCACGCTGCTCAACAAAGAGAGCATCTTCACTAGTTCCTCGTGATATGGCTCCTCAATGACATATTCTTTTTCTCTTGCTTGAGAACAATTCTCAAGTTTCGTACTAATCAATAAAGTTTGTTCCAGAGTTTCTCTTTCCGTAATTGATCGCAAATTAAAACCAAGTGTTTTGAGTGACAAGATTAGGTGCCATCTACAATGTAAATAAATACGCAAAGTCTTAGCACAATGTTCATGTAAATCTTCTATTAAACATTTTAATAAAAGATACTCCCACTAAAGTCACTTCTCCGGCGACTTCCAAGAGGACAAGATCCATATTCACTAAAGTCCTAGTGAGCTTTGGCATCACCGCTAGAACCCAAGTGACATAGGTAGGCATAACATTGCCAATCACATCATATGTGATTCTTGTTTGTTGGGTGGCATCCAATGCCCCGCTCCCAACATCCATGCCCCAAGCCCAAAACCGCTTTTGATAGCTTCGATAAGTAAACCAATACTATGCATGCGGATGTCCGACATCCACCCTATTGATCAAGGAAGTTGATGGCACCGCTTTGGCGTAAACTACCATTCAACGCACAAGATCTTTATAGGTGCAGCTATTGGAAGGGCATGAAACTCTTAATTTTTCGAGGGAAACCATTCTAACATGACAATCATATCCACCAAACATGATAGAATAGCATGACAGAATCATCACAGATAATCACATTAACTTCAGAAATAGTATGGCCCAAAGCACTCCAATCTCCATTGTCGCTTCTTGTCCATCGAGGCTTCCTCGTCCATCGAGCCATCATGCTTGAAGCCGCCTCCATGATCGAAAGTACCACGCTACTACGTCTAATAGCTAGTAAACAACTTACATGAGGATTTCAAGCATCACAAATCGACACGCAGGTCGTTATACAATAACACGGCAGCCCAAGCTGCAATTAACCATAGCACGCAGGCTATGAAAATTACATTAATGCATCACATACACACAAGGGAGCCATACTATTTCACATCATTCCCTCGCAAAAACAAGTTGCGCAGAATCGATTCTACCCTCGCTGGGGAATCAAGTTTTTTTAACTACCGCCATCGTGACTATCACGGCGGAGAAAATTTTTTCGGGAACGAGATCATATCTACGAAAACGCTATGGAAATTCAATCGATTGATCAAATCATACCGATTCCGAGCCATCGAATGCCTCAATTTCCATGAGAAGGCGGCGACTACACCGATCTCGATCTGCTGGCACGATCTATTCAAAGACGGACTACTACCCCGATGGTGTTACCACTGCAGAGGGGTAATGCACGGCATGAAACAGACGAGCATGAACTAATCTTTTGATCGTAGAACCATCAACTCATACATCAATTGCGTGAGGCCCTCGAGAAGGTTGCGCTGCGACGCCGCCTCGATCCGCTGGCTAATATCATAGATGGAACATGACGGAAGTCCGATGGTGTTTCAAAGATGGACCGATACCACGACATGATCTTGATAAAGCACTAACTAATCTTTTGGTCAAGAAGACTACCAACTCGCTCCTCATGAACCCTATACCGATTGATCACATCAACCCGCGACAAATCAAACAAGATATCAACATATGCGCAAAGATCCGATCTAAGACAACGCAAGATCGGCTCGATACCATCGATGGTAGACGCGGTGCTACTCTAGCCGAAAACAAAATTTTTCTACGCGAACACTGTGAATCATGCGAGTCAAAGATCATGGAGCATTACCCTTGGAGCACGTTAGCGCCGAAGTAGAGTGGGTGAAGCCTCCCCGCGTGCTCGGGCATCAGACGTAGTCGAACGATTCTCGATCGCTCGCCGAAGTGCTCGCGTGATCGCCTCGAGTGCTCGCCGAGTGGTCGCCGACCGCCGAGTGCTTGCCGAGTGATCGCCGAGTCCTGACGCCTCCTGCCGTGGTGCACGACGCAGCCGGATGTAGATGTGCACGCCGCGAAGTTGGAGAGGGTGAAACCGATCGCCGATCGGCGCCGAGACAGATGCAACGGCGCCTACGGTATCCACACGCCCAGGTGGAACGTCGTGTGCCGGTGTGCTAGCACCACGCTGACGGCTAGGGTTTCGGCGGGTAGAGGTCGATGGCTAGGGTTTCGTGGTGGGGAGAACCTTGTGGCAAGACACCCCATGCCCCTTTATATAGAGTGCACTAACGGGCCTTCTCAATAGAAGCCCATTAGGACTCACGCTAATGGATCTTCTATAGAGAAATCCATTAGGACGCCAGAGGATCCAAACTGTAAACCCACTAATGGATCCAATCCATCGACATGATCCAACCCGTTAAGTGTGACCCGTTAGGTTCATGCAGAACGGCCATGGCCCCGAAATCTCTTTTCCGCACTATCGACAACAAAGGGTTCCTAGCAGACATGTTGTCCCCGAATGCACGTAATGATCGTGACGCACTTAACCTTGATATACTCATATACCGATCCTTTTGCCGCGATACCGGCCAAGCTCAAGGCAAGATGTGTGCCATCCTTATGGTAGCTCGACCCATTCACTCGACAATGTAATGGATATAATTCGTGATTAACACTTTAATCACTTTGGCATGGCCATGCACTTTCCATATCCATCCACACCGAGGGGCCCGAGATATCTCTCCGCTATCAAGGAGGGCAAATTCCATCTTGATCTCTTATATCTCACGCCATGTTTCTGGCATACCCGTAAGCTACCTTTATAGCTCCCCTGTTACGGAGAAGCATTTGATAGCCCCAAGGTATACAATTACACATGCTGAGAATCAATAAGAATCTCGTGTCGAAGGATCGATAGGTATACCACTCGAGACTACATCTCGATGGCACTTCTAAGATAACAATCTCATCGTCTCTTGAGTGGGTCTATCCAACCCCATGTTCTCTAACATGTGCCCACATTATTGATTTGATATCTCCATATCTATGGTATGTGAAACATTACCATCAATCAATACATGTGCTTTGGTCGATCACTATTGTCCCACATAATGATATGTGACCAGGATCGCTTAGAATAATATCATATAACCAATATGTTTCACAATTAAGTCATACTCAATGAACAAAGGAATGACATTTATTCATGGAACCGATAAGTACATGAACACGACGATGATACAATCATCTCATATGATCGCTCTAGGGCATATCACCAACACGTGGTCGCCGCCCGATTGCCGTGCCGAGCGCCATGTGGATCGGGCGCCGGGCGAAGCGGGCGCAGCCGCCACCGCCGCCGGGCGCCACGTGGACCGACGCAAGCCGGGCGGGCCGTGGTCGCCGCCTGATTGCCAGCCGCCACGTGGATCGGGCGCCAGCGAAGCGGGCGTGTTTCGCCCCACTCGCCGCCGGGCGCCACGTGGACCGACGCCGGCGGTGAGCCGTGGTCGCCGCTTGATTGCTAGGCCGCCACGTGATTGGGCGCGGGCGAAGCGGGGCGTGTTTCGCCACTCGCCGCCGGGCGCCCGTGGACCGACGCCTCGGTCGGTGTTGCGCGTGGTCGCATCGCCTCGATTGCCGCCAAAGCCGCCACGGGATCGGGCGCCAAGAAAGGGCGTGCTTCGCCACTGCCGCCGGCGCCACGTAGACCGACCTTATAAGGCGGAGAGGGTACCCTGGCGTATAGTACGCTGACAAGTATATACTTGTATTAGCACTACCTAGTCCGGTCCTTCATTTTATGAGGTCTATCCATTTCACATTTCCAACATGCGTATATATATTCTTTTAGCACAGATAAAGCTTATTGTCTTCATGCTAATTAAGTTTATACACATGTAAACTACTGATATTGTATTCATGCTAATTAAGATATGTATCTATCTGTACTATTCTTAGTTACTGTACATATGCACATATATTCATATCTGGGTCATATTTCATTCATAAGGCTTATTCCAAGTTAAGTTCCTAAGCATTTTGTTGCTGTAAAATAAATCAGTTCCATGGTCCATTCTACATATGTACATTTGTATAAACATTACCACAAGTTACTCTACTTATGCTTATGCATACATATTTATCCTGTATTATTAAGGTCATATTCTATTTATGAAATAGTTCAAGTCTAGTTCATTTCTTAAATATTTTGGCATATTTAAATAACCTACTGACACACTAGTATATAGAAATCAACTTTGTTCATTTTAAATTTCTTTTGCACAAATTATATCCTTTTGAATATTTAGGGCATTTATATTAACCTTGATAGAAAATGATTCAAACAAAGGTGAAATTCAAATATTTTTACCTATTTGGGTTGTAGGCGTGATAAGGATTTCATCAAAATTGGTTCCATTCCATTCTGAGTTCATTTGCATATTTTTTGTGTATAGCATATATTTAGGCCTTTTCTTTAAATTTGAATTTCAAATTCATCCAGTGTTCTTTTTCAAAATATTTTTACATATTCTGAAAGTACTAGATTTTATATGAATTTAGGATTTTATTTCATTCTATTTGGATTAAGAATACAAAAGATATTCACATTTGAATTAGGCTCAACTATGAAATTAAGGAAAAAAACAAAAATACGCTTTCTGCAAGAGAAAACGTATTTTGATGAGTCGTTCTGTTTTACCGCTCTGGCTGACAAGTCGGCCCCACTGGACAGAGAGTGGAAGTACAGGGAGACAGGGCTTGGTGCCAGTGGCGAGCGGTGGCCGGGGTCGAGCGGACGGCGACATGTAGAGAAGGAGTGAGGTGCCGCAAACCCAGGGAGGCCCTCGGTCTCGGCTAACAATGACCGGAGTGATGCGCCACCGAGGGCCAGCGGCGGTGAATGGAATAGCTCGCCAGAGAAGAAAAACAGGTGAGTCTCAATTTGAATCGGTAGCAGATTAAGTATCAAGGGTTACTAGTGGTTCCATTTTACCTATCAATTGAAGTGGAGATAGGCTGAGGGGCTATGCGACTTCGGGATGCTATTTATAGGTAAAGGGGGGACCAGATGAGCCTACCTTGGTCAAGCTTAGCGACATGCACAGCGGTGCTACATAGGAGGAGGAATGGCCGCAGGTAGAGGCAGTGAATGTGTGATCGGATGACAGGGTATGGCTGAGCAGCACAAAACACGGCGAGGGGCTCCGCGTGGCAAAGACCGATGTGGCTGGGTGACGCAACTTGCAGGAGGTGACGCCGGCTACAGCAGATGATGTGGGGTACAGGATTGGCGAGCTTTGCTTCGGGGCACCAGTGATCAGAGGAAGAAGACGACTGGAGGTCTCACTGACGGGTGGCCCCAAACCAAGTTCGGGTCCCACTGGCACTGAGAGGAGAAGCGAAATCATGAGCTAGGCTAAGAACAGATCAAAGTTCATTGCAGTGATTCAGATAACTGTCTTATCTAGAAATTTTTGATAATTTTTCTACAGGACTGCTAGACAATTATATTCAGACTGTAAAAATTTTAGCTTAAAATACTTTGTATAAAATTTACAAAAATTATGACAAGGTACATCGCACAGATTTCAGTTTCTTGTTTTTAAATTTTCTGGGAGTCTATAACTTATCAAAATTTTCTGAAACTTTTTGTATGCGTTCCTTTTAGCTACAAAGTCCTTGAGTGAAATTTTCAGCTCTAAATACTTGGTACTTAATTTAATAAAATTCTGGCATTCAGGTTCGTGGATTTTTCGTCTTTCTGTAATTGAATTTTTAAATATATTAAAATTTGTTATTAATTTCTAATATTTTTATTATCTATGTATTTCTCCATCCATTGGATGATATAAAATTTCAAGTCAAAATAATTGTTGGGGATTGGGAAATTCCGTGAGATCTAATTATCGCATTCTACGGCTAGCCGCCACGTAAACCATATTTCCCTGGACGTTGTCCCAAGGAAGGTCTCCGATAGCTCGCCCGCAGCTCCACCTCATCCTCTGTCAAGTTCGCCCCGAGCATGCTTGCTCGAAAAGTGACTAGCGACTAAGACCAAAAAGAGCCCCAGATCGATCAAAAGATCGACACAATTTACTTAAAACGACGTGGCATTAATTACGCAAGGCTCAAGGATCTGACGCCCGCGATCGCGCCCACTATATCGACGTCATGCACAGGTTCGGCGAGAAACAAGGAACAGCTCACCACGTCCCGAACGAAGGGCACGCCCCTGTAATAAATGTCGACGCTTGTAACCCCTATAAATACCTTCTCGCACGAAGGGTTGAGGGTTCGACTTCATTCTCTGCCTTTCTCATACATAGAACTTATTGCGGTGACCTGGAGGATAGTCCTTAGAGCCTCCCAGGGCATCCCGAGTAAGCATATTGTAATACATCCTCAAGAAGATAGTGTAATCACTGGATGTAGGGTTGTTATCTCCCCTGCGAGAGGCCCGAACCAGACCAGAAAAGCCTCCCCTTGTACGCTGTGATTGTCCCGACCATCTCAATCAGTGGCTCGGCAGGACCTCAGACGACACACCCCCCGCGAAAAAGGGGCCCTAAGTTGATCCCTCATTCAACAAGTAAGCTCGGTGGGGGACCAGGTTCCTAATCGTCGACAATAATATAATATAATTTTTATTAAATTCTGGTACTGTCAGTGTTGTTAGTCAAGGCTCATTGAATTCATTTCTTGTCATTTTTATCACTTGATATGACTTTTTAAATTCATAATTGAGTTACTAGAGGTTTCCTGAGCTTGGATAGAATTTTATTTATTTTATTGTTATATATTTTTATTCTTTTCTTTTCTTTATTAGTTAAGTGTATAATAAAGGATTTCTCCAAAAATCAAGATAATCCAGGAAGAGTCAATAGAATCCAGAGAAATTCAGAAAAGCATCAACGAATATAATTAGAGGTTTAAGATTTAATTCCTCACTCTATTTTTATTTTGCATTGAAGAAAGAAGAAGAAATAATTAGTCTGATTGTTTTTCGTAAGAACCAAAGTTCGAAATAATTCATTTTTTGGAAATTTCAAAGTAATTTTTTTGTTTCCAATTTATTTTCATATTTTGTGTGATTTGCAATTTTATATTGTGGCTTATCCTTTTATTGAGGTTGGACTTCAAGATATGGAGATAGAAATTATTACTTTTAGATCATACACTTAATTCTAATTCAAGTTTTTATTTAATTTCATTTTTCAATTTTAAATTTTAAATTTTTATTATTTGAAATTTTTGGCTTGTTACACACCACGCACAAGTCACATGCACATCCGGTTATTGCCAATAATTGTCCACATCAAATCATAGTTTTATTTGCCATTTTACCAAAATATCAGTATCTTTTGGTCATATCCAACCTTTTTAAATTATAAAGAACAAAATGTCTGGTGATTCCATGTTTCATTACTAAAGCATGGCTAAGCATGATCAATATGTAATCGTGTATATCTATATTGACATTATGTACCATCTAACCTTATCTTAGGGTTATCAAGGTTGATAATTTGATATTTATTAAGAAAGTTCCATGAGATAAGGTTATAGTTACCAGTACCACAATATAGCGAATTTACTGAAAATACGCACATGCATAATAGATTTGACAAAAACAATATAACTAATTGAAATAATATGATCAATTTGATCAAAGGGGGTGCTTGCCTTGCTTAGTTTGTTCTATAGAGAAGTCGACTTCGACAGTAGTTGCCTCAGCAATGTCGGTATCTACACGTCATTTGTCGCAATAATAATAAGAGGCAAACAGAAATCAAATGATACCAAATTCAAAAATAAATTAAAATAGAAGGTTCCGGTGATAAAAAGATTTCAAATACTAGTTGTCTTATTAGTTGAATTTGTTTGTTTGTGTTATAAGCTTTAAAGTTTATTATTACAAAAGGGTAGGGTTTCTATTAGGGTTATGTGCAAAATATGTTAGAATACAATTACTTTTGGTAGCATCAGATGGTCTGGTCCTATGGGGCACTTTCAAACTGGTTTTATCCATATTAACATTTACTTATGGAAATAGTTCATATTTAAATCTTTTTATGTATTAAGGTGAAATCATTCATGAACTTTTATTTAAAACTAAGTCAAATATAAAATATTTTTACAAATATGAGGTTCTTGTGGTTTCAAAATTTTATAAATTCATTTCATTATTTCTGGACGTTATATGATATAATTGCTATTGTTTAAGTCTTTAATGGATTAATAACTGTCTTAAGTAGGAACCAAATTTAAAGAAAGTTCAATCTAATTATTTTTGCAGAAATGAAGTTCTCACGGTCTCAAAAATTTTAGAAATTTATTTTACCATTTTAGGAGTTAGGGTTTATAAGTTTTGAATAGCTACTATTCTAGATTTATTAATTTTAAATTTAATAATTTTGCACAGGTATCTAAAATTGAATATTTTTTTAGAAATAAACTATTTAAGGTCTCAAGAGCATATTTTAATTTGTTTCATTAAAATTGGAGCCTGTTTGCAAAACTTCTACATAGAGCATATTTTAACTTTTTGAATGAATATTGAATTTAAAATTTTCAAAGCAATCAAGTTTTAAATATTTTTTGATATTCTGAAGACTTATGATTTTAGATGGATTTATAAATTTATTTCATTGGATTTGGAGCTATATTGCAAAAGATATAAATGTTTGATTGTTCTGAGGTTTGGAAAATGCTGAGAAAATGGAAAATACGTCTTCTATGAAGCAAAAGCGGATTTCGGCTTTAAAGTATTTCCTGATTAAGTCACCAACGACTGATTGATTGGGCCCACTGACTAGTGGCTATGCATGAGTGAGACTCGGGTTGCTGACATCCCAGGCCCGCAGCTCAGTGGGCCGAAGCGGAGCCTGGCGCAAGAGCCGGTGGTGGAGGAAGGGTGACGTAGGTCCAATCATGGCTAGTGAGCTCCAAGGGGTTAAAGCACTCCTAGGGGGCCATGACTTTGGAGACTCCCGGGGGCGGCACCCGAGGAGGCAGGCTGTTGTCGCTAAGCGATGTAGGCATCGAGGGTGTGAGAAGCGGCACGACAACATGCTAGCCCGTGGCGCTTGCTGCGGCGTTGTTCGGGGCACTTGGAGGCGGCGCACGGCAAAAGAAATCGCCGGACGCAAGGAAGTAGCAGGAGACTTCCTCTGTACGGGCCATGCGGCACAGGAAGATAGAGAAGCAACATTGCAAATGCCATCTCAACTAGTTGAGTTCGGTGTATGCATGCAGGTGCTTGTCTTTTGGCCATGAAGCACATTGCGCTTGTCTTTGTTCCATGAAAGCAAGGAAAAATCGTTGTATACAAGAGCAGCAGAACCAAAAAGACTCCCCGATGCCGAGTCCGTGCCGTGAGGAAAAACCACGTCGAGTCCGATCCAGAGGCAGCGATGCAATCTGCAGATCCTAGGTGACATCCAGGGACATCTGGCTCGGCAACTAGCATCGTCAAGGCGACATCATCGTCGCAATCGTCGACGATTTCAATCCGAAGCAGCCAGTTGCTGATCTCGTTGAGAAGTTTTTTCTCTGTTCAAGCCAGACGTGACGTGAGCAGGCGGGGGGTTCCGTGAGACAGCAGCAGCTCCGAGCGGTGGCACGAAGGCAGCAGTAGCACGCACATGCGGCTGCTGTAGTTGGTGCCTAGAACCGTCGTGTGAAAATCTTGGTTCCTGTGCATGCGCAAGCAAACTGAAGAGACGGTCAAAGTTACATGTTCTTGTGTTAGTTGTGTTTACGAGATAAATTCTTGTGCGAGTTATGTCTAAAAGAAAAACATATGCAAGTTCTTTTAGAGATATCGTACGTATCAGAAGAGATCATGCTGCACGAGAAGATCAAAAGGCAGCGCCCGCCCCGAGGAGGGGGGGCGAGCGGGGCAGCCGCTCCGGGGCCCCCAAACCATGGGCCCTATCCCTGTACATGTACTGTATTAGTATATTGTATATATAATAGTATAATATATATAGTTAGTAGTATTTGTTGCTTGATATGAATAATTTTTTGGATGCACCTTGAGTGTTTATTGGTAACACTTTTATATATATATATATATATATATATATATATATATATATATATATATGAAAATGATTCCATACTCTGGTAATGCATTCACCTTCAAGATACCATTTAAATAATATTGTTATATCTTTATCCTTTTGAGTATACTCTAATACTAATTATAAGATACTCTAAAGTGAGTTCTACTGAAAAATTTCATTAAAGTCCACCCTTTATAGCAATATTTGTTTATATATTTCTTTACATATGAAAAAGGATACGTAGTAAAAAAATAAAGGGTTCTGATGAAAATTTTAACCATGTTGCATTGGAGTATTTTACAATTATTATTGGAGCATACCAAAAGTGATAAAAGAGTATAAAGCGTTCATTTAAGTGATATATTAGAGGTGGGAGTATGTACTCACAGGAGTAACGAAAAGGCTATATATATATATATATATATATATATATATATATATATATATATATTATTAGAAGGGCCTCCATTTTAAATCTCGCTGGGCCCCTGAAATCTCAAGACCGCCACTGTCTAAAGGAAGCCGTTAGGTGCTATATCGAGTTCACAAAGTTGACTCAAGCGTTAAAGAGATGTGTTCGCTGCTCAAAGTCAAGTCCGCCAAAGTTGACTCGGGATGTTGAAGTGATGTGTTCGTTGTCCAAAGTCAAACTCGCCAAGTCAAGTCTACGGTTTGAGGAGTTGTCGCCACTGCTTTTGTGTATGTGCACATGAGAGTTTTTGCAGGTGTGTCCAAGTTCTCTCGTAGATAAACTCTAATGCGAGTCTGCGTCACCGTCGAGATGTGTTACCGGTGAAAAGACAAATTGGAGCTGAGACAAAGGTCGTAATCGCCGGCGAGGTGCGATAATCGTGGCATGGCTAGCAAGAAGAAGGCGGAACTCCTTGGAGATGCGTTCACTATCCTGTGTCAAGTATGAGTTGAACAAATCGTAGTTGAGACTGATTACCTCAATAAGTTAGAGTTGCATTACAAGATTAAGGTGGTGATTGACAGAAATAATCTTGTAATATGAAAGTTTTAGTTTGGAAAGTTTGTATTAAGAAAGTTTAGGATGAGGAGTCTAATTAGGATAAGGAAGTAGAATTCTATTCCGTTTGTGTGGGTTGTAGTTTTGGGTATAAATTGAGCGGTAGGCCTTAGTTTTATAAGCGAACAGAGCGAGAAGTAATAAAAAGAAAATTGTCCCAAAGTTTTTTTGGCGTTCTGTTCTAACAGGAGCTACAGTCGATTGGAGCTGCAATTAAGGTAGGGATGAGTTCAAGGGGTTAAGAATGTGCTATAAACCAACTTAATTAGAAAATGGCTCCCCCAATTATTTTATTTCCTTTGTCCCCTTTTCTTGGGTGTTCGATGGAAATTTTGGCTCACAACGGCAATCAAATCTGAGCTAAGGCAAGTGGAGCTTTGAGAGGGTATGGGAAGTATGACATGGTGCTAAGGGTAGTTCGGTGATCTTTACAGATGGAGAGGATGTTGTGCCGTAATTTGGACAGTGAGCAAGATAATGGTGGTGCAGGTTTCTCGAGTCTTGGCTAGTGTAGAGCATGGAAAATGTAGCCATGGCAGGGTATGGGCGGTGTTTGGCCGTATACAGCGATGGCCATGGTCGGTCGGGGAAGCTCAATCTTGGGGTTGACCGGTGGCACAGCGAGGGAAGGCGGTGCCTATGGAGAAGAAGGCCTAGGGCAAGGCACGGATTAGTGATGTGTAGACCGGTGGGAACATATAGGGCGAGCTCAATGCCGCAGTTTTGCACACAGACGAGACATGGCATTGATCCGCGCACATGTCGTGGCAGCGAATTCGCATTCGCGGCTTTGTGGTTGCCGTCGTAGAGATGAGGCAAGGGGAGATATATGTAGAGCATCTAGGGCAGAGGCACCACATGTCTGAGGAAGTGAAATCATAATTTTCCAGATTGAGCACATCAGGGCATCGGATTTAATTGATCCATCAAGATTGGTCAAACATTTTGAAACATTTTGCATAAACCCGAGCTAGACCTTATCCTACCATAAAACTTTCATATGATGACCTTATCTGTACAATTTTATAAAATTATGATAAGCGCATTATTTTGATTTTGGGTTTTCTAATTTTTATTTTTCTAAGGTAACAATTTACATTCAATTCATTTGATAATTTTATGTAAAACTATATGTGCTTGTATATGTTACCATAAAATTTTAGATCATGATCAAGTCTATGTATTTTTTTAAAATTATGACATTTTTATTGTTGATTTTAAATTACTAGAGTTTTTATTTTCTAAATTAAATATATTAGGTTTAATATTTCAAGATTTTACAATAAAAATTTGAGAGGATGATCATGCTTAGATATTTTAAATAATTCTAAAAGTATCTCTGTTCATAGTCTTTAGTCACTGTTTTTATTTCTTATCAGCATTGAAGCATTCAAACTTCTTTTGAGACTTTTGGGATAATTCTGGAGATGGATTAGGTTTAAATAGATTTTCTCCAGATTTTATTCTTATATGATTTTAGTTTTCACAAATTGGAAAAGAGCATTTCAATCAATATAAAAGGTTTTTCTTAAAGACCAATAATCCAAGAAAAGCAAAGAAATAGGAATTCAAAATAAAACCATAATTTCAACTCAATTTCATATTTTATTTATTTTGTATTTTTCAGGATGTTATAACCTAGTAGTACAACGAGATTTCTAACATGTCGAGGTCATGGGTTGACATATGTATGTGTAAATATGCCAGGCAATCAATCCGTTACGTAACATGTTTGCATGCCAAAAGACATAAATGCCATGCATTAGCATGTAACAAGGTTGCCGCCATGTCATTGGTGGTATGGTCTCCAATGGATGCTTCCTCACAAGTTTGTTACAGATTGCACCTAATCCCAGTTTATTTTGGTGAGATGTTGCTTTCAGATCCCAACCATCACATTGAATGGGAGATAATTTTTTGCAAGACTGTACGCACAGGTCGGCAATGGAAACATCAAATCTAGACGCTTCTACACGCCAGTGTTGTTTTGGTTGAATGGATCACCCTTATTTTCAAAGTGAACTCGAGACGGAAGGTTCAGTTCGCATGTAATTTAATTACTTCCCTGACGGAGACAGCTATAATGCGTATATATATTTGATAAGGACGACAATCAATAGGAAATGATATATATTGTTTACATGAGCTTACTTGGGCCCTGTTTGGGATAGTTAAATTTTTGCTTAAAAGAAAAACAGATTGTCTGTCGAACGAGAGGATTTTAAACAACTTATCCTACAATCAGAACCTGATTTGTAGGTACATAAAATCAGAAGCTGTCATCCATTCGATTATACAGATTACGACTCAGATTCTACAGGTTCCGCCTCTCCACGAGGAGGGCGGCGTGTCATTTACGAAACTCGCAGATAAGGAAATATCCCAACACATGGTAAGATATCGAACTATATAGTTTGTAGGAAAAGCATATATACATTCATATGTGAAATAACATATTGGAATCTTGGATGCAGATAGCGTTGAGCATAAAAACTTCTAAGAGCACTTTCACGTCAGATAGAGAGAAAGATATACTCTCAATGGTTTTGCAAAACAAAGAGCACCCGGATTTGCACGGGAGACAAAGGTGTTTTTGTTCCTAAAAAATAGGATTTCCACAAGTCATCGGTAAGTACCGGAGTAGAAAGAGAAATAAAGCTGAGCGCAAGGAATGGCTAGTAACCCTCATTAAGGAAAAAGTTGAGGAAATACTGAGAACGCAGTTCAATAATCAGCTAAGAAACCTTCAGGACAGGATAGAGCAAAGGGTGGTTGCTGAAAGGCATGCATGGAACACGCAAGCTCCAGAAGCACGGATGTGGATGACGCCAGATTTCCTCCCAACGACACCCGGGTAATATACATGTTTGCAATACTTCTTAGATAAATCTGTTTGACGTGTTAGCTAATTGTGTACCCTTATGTAGGTATTACCACAGATAATCTCTAAGTGAGGCTTGCCAATAGATCCATTCCCTGCAGGCTACTTGGGGGTGTGCGTAACCATCTGGTTTAGGGGCGATTGTGCATAGTCGCACAGTAGATCTGAGCTACGAGAAGGTCCATGTTAATGGTGTATATCAAATTTGCAAGATCATCACGCTAGAGATGTCCCAAACGATGACATCGTCACACTAGAGGATACCATTGTAACATTCATCTAGTGGCCCAAGAGGGATATATCATTTGACGACTGTATTGCAGCACCAAAACTACCAGCACTACTAGAGTCATGTGCTGCACCGAAGGAACCCATCAAATCGGCTACCGTGTCCTGTAAGGCACAAGCCATTACTTCATTTTGAGCCTAGTCGTCTCCCATGAAGATGACCAATGATAGACAGCGAGACAGTCACAAAGGCAAATCAAAGGAGGCCACGTCAATCTTTGACTTTTTGTTGACCCAGTTGGCGTGGCAATTCAAGCTGAGATATCCGTTCATACCAAAAGAGCGTCAGCAGACGCTTACATTAGCCTACATTATATTGCAATATTGGTGTATGGAACAAACCAACAAGTCGATGGCACAACAAGCATCGAGTATCTCGGTCAGCTTCAAGGAGGAGCATTTTTTACACTAATTTTTGGATGGCTTCTTCAAGGTTGGCTTTAACGACTTATTCGATCTCTACAATCTCAACACCATCGATGCCTCACTCATCAGATGCTGAATATTGTAAGTGTGTACAATCATAGTATACATTTGTGTCATACCGATAAATGTCATATACATAATCTTTGATTTTGGATCATGTAAGCAAAAGTAAGAAAAGAACCGACAGTTACCTTGATCCACATAGTGTCCAAGCAAACCATGGATGAAAATTTACAAGGCATCCATAAGTACGTGGAAAAAATATTGTTGGCTCAACGAGATAAAAAATTCATACTTTTACCCCCACAACCTAGGGTAAGTGCTTTGTACAGCTCCTATACTTATTGATTTGTATTTTATACGCAGCTCGAAGTTAGGTTAAATGACCATGACAACATACCTATATAGGTTTTATTGGGTTCTACTCATAATTATACCAAGATAGAACTAGGTAATTTACCTTAATTCTAAAAAGGGCGGCACCTATGACTTGATACCCATTGCAAATTTACTTGACACGTCGTTCAATATCTATAGAGCTTGTGAAGGACCACACAAGGACTCATCGAAACTAAAGTACGTTTATAAGTTTTTGTTATCCGTTAGTACGCAATAATCCTTCAAACTCCATCATATTACTTTTAGAACTAACCTATTATATTTTGGTAGTGCCACCAGCAGCTAAAGACCACTAACCTATGTGGATTCTACCTTTGCCACAACATGCAACTCCTCATTGGTGCAAACAAAACCAATGTCATAGAGATTTGTCAATCTTACAATAATTGTTTCTACTTATCAATTTATATACACGTAAGACTTTACTCTTTCCATCATTAGCCTTGGAAATGCGTTAAATCCGTGTTGGAACAAGCTGACCTACTAAAAATTCGAGAACAACTCTATGCCTTCTTAATGCGTGAGGTCCTAAATTCAAAAGGCAAATGCTACTTAGCCTCACCTGATGAGTTGTGAATTTATTAGTTACCACTTAGATTAATTTGTGAATCTTGTGATGTGAATTTGTAAGTTGTAGTTATAAATTCAATTAGTTAATATACCTGAGTTGATTTCTGAAATGGATGCATTGTACGTTGTAATGTGTGATCTGAGTTGATTTTCTGAAATAGATGCGCTGTACATTGTAATATGTGATGTGAGTTCGTTTATGAAATGTATGTCATAATAATATACTTGTGATGCTCTGTAATTTGTTTTGCTTCAAAGAGTATGGCTAGCATTTCCTGAAACTAGCTAATAAATAGAAAAATGTAAATATTGAAAAGACAACATCATAGACGGTTCTAAACAAAAACAATTTGCAAAGCCACCTACATCACAGGTGGTTTTACTTTGGAACCGTTTGTGATTGAAGACTTACATTACAGCAGTTCTTATTTAGAACTGTCAATGATGAGACCTTCTCATCACTGACGGTTTGTTACAGATGGTTTATAAAGCTATCTATGTGAAAGCTATCTATTCATTTTGGCAAGGTTGATCTGCTGACTTTGGTGAAAGAGAATGACGTACGTGGGCTTATACATATTGATGAATGCAGTTCACCTAAGTTCTCATTCCATACACTACTACAAAACATCATATCACGACGGTTCACAAAAACACATCATGCACGGTTTTGTGAACCGCTCAGATCAAAGTGTCGTTGATGACATAGGTCATCACAGACGCGTTTTTTGAACCGCTCTGTGAAAATTAACACAGAGCCATTTAGAGAGGGTAATTACAGGTGATGAATTTATCATGAGATGTTTCAGTTTGTGAACCGCTCGTGATAAGGGTCATCACAGACGCGGTTTAGGCTAGAACCGCTCTGTGATAAAAATTCATCACACAATCGTTTCTAACCGTAATTTAAAACACTAAATTAGGTAAGACTTCAGTGATATCACCCATCTTAATACTACTAATACTACTCTCGCTAATTACTACTCGTGTCGCTCTTCCTGCACATTTATCACCCATCCTATTACTACTCGCTCTAAGCACGCTTAACTTCGTAGTTCTTATAAGATCCAAGATTTTAGTGGTGGTATGATAACATCCGATATATTATGCCTCCCTTTTCCTTTTAACCCCGTGAAGCATCCGAACATCGATTTCCAATTATTTCAAATTAGCAAACTATAGAGGTAATTAGTAAAATTTAAAGCTTTCAAATTTATTTTCCATACTTTTGACTATTAATGATGCTTACAATATATATGCTATTACTATTCACGAACTTGTAAAAACACCATAACTTTGACTCGTGACTTCGATTTTGGTGTTCTTGAGCTTTCTCGAATCATCACACGATGAGCTCTCCGATTATATTCTTTTGGGCACCGATTCTAGTTTGCAAATAAGAAATCCGAGTACTTTTGTTAAAATGGTCATAACTTTTGACTCAGAATCTGATTGGGGCGTTTTGCCTGCTTGAAAGATAACGAAAAGTAGTATCCGATTCCATAAGTGTGCCAAAATCAGATGGTCGGATCCTGCTGATTTGTGCGAAAAGGCGCAAGCACACGACGAAATTCCAAAAAGGTCGTTTAGGGCCTCAAACGCCTCTGAAGTTTTGAATTGTTTTCCGTTCTTTTTAATTATTGCAAATAGAATATTAGTTCCAATTATTTCAAATATAATATTATTTAATTTCAATTCTTTCAAATTAGAAGGCAGGAGAGGTAATTATCAATATTTAAAATTTTCTATTTTTTATTATTTGTGATTGTGACGTTTTAAATTAAAACCGCTCGTGATGAAAGCGAGAACTTCACGATGGTTTGTAGATAGAATCAGGTGAACATCATGCATAGCCTAGTAAAAAACGCTCAGATGAAAGTAAGAACTTCATAGATGGTTTTTGCCAGAACCGCTCGTGATGTTCTAGCCAAAAACCGTCTCGTGAAGTTTCGCTTTCATCACAGATGGTTTGTGGATAAAACCGTCGTGATGATCTCGACATCACGCATGAGCTTTCAACTATAAACCGCTCATGATGTGTCTAAACACATCACAGACGGTTTTCATAAAAAACAGTCTGTGATGATGTGTCTAATATAACTCTTTTTGTAGTAGTGATAAGAACATATACATAGTCCACTAATTAAGCACATCTCTTTATGAAATTATGTGCAGAACCATGCCTGTTAATTTTGGTATTGTTGTTGACCTGCGGGTGTTCACTTGCTATGTATATCTATACCTTCTTTTTGAGGAAGAACGGAAGAAGCTTGTGGTTGTTGCAGCAATAGCGACAGCGTTGCAACTTGCGAGAGGAATCACATATAATATATACTAGATAATGACCCGCGCTACGCCGCGGCGAATAAAATTTGTTCATTGTGTTGTGTGAGATTATGATCGTTTGATATTTATAGGGTAAACTGTGTAAGGGTGTTTTTTTGGTTTTCTTTTAGAAAAAGTATTGTTAGGAACGATTGGCGAATATTCGGTTTTGTAGAAGACGTAGTGTATATGTAAGTTTTAGATTAAAATGAAGAGGAGGATAAATATAGGTTTGTTTTTTTGGTGTAATCTCGATTTATCATGGTTTTTTTTTTAAAAAGGTCGACAAAATGTATCGGTGAATCTATGGTTTTTTATAAATAGTTTGTGAGCCTGAGGTTGTTGTTTTTGGGAGCGAAAAAGTGTATTTTTTTCGTAATCTTAATGTTTTTGTTCTTTTTTAAATAAGGGTCGTGGGATCTGTTGGTGAATCTGTGTAACGTTGTCATTTGTTGTTGAATATATGTTTTTTGTTTTTGGATGAAAATTGTGAAGGATATATATATATATATATATATATATATATATATATATATATATATGTTTTTTTTGTATTAAGGCTTTTAGTGGACGGTTGTGTTACTATAAACACTATGGACGGGATGGCCTCTACGGGTATGGAGGGACGTCTGGTATTTCACCCGTCTGTGTTTGGAGCTGGAGAGGCAAGCAGGTATGGCTGGTGTGTGGACGCCATGCTGAAGTAGAAGTGGATGTGCAATTGTGTGTATTAGTAACTCATGACGGTGAAATACCGACGAGAAGAACAAGGAGGATGTTTTATATATAAATAGAATTAGCGCTGTAACATGTTGAGTTTTCTTTAAAACGATGTTATGCTAAAAAAGAAAAGGCGTAAATAAAGAGCAAAAGATAGGCTAGCAGAGTTTAATTGAAACGTATGTGTTTGCACCAGTTTTTGGAATTTTCTGAAGAATCGGCAGAGAAGCATGAGTTTGGATAAGGCACGAAGGCATCTATGAAAAGTTTGGATAGCATACGTACATCCCGCGAACGCAGATAAAGTTTGGAAACCGAGTCCAAACAGAAACTACGGCCGATTCGGATTACCTTGTCGTGTTGGATCGACTCGGACGGCTAAGCGAGTATATAAGGCTAACCGTATCGCTTGAAGAGGGGATCCACAACAATCAACACATCTTCCGCTTTTTACTTTCTATAGTTCTTAGCCTTTTAGCATTGTAACCTTTCCTCTCGTAAGTCGACATCGATCAAATAAAGTTGCGATCGCCGATTGTTTGATCGCCATTGGCTTTTTCAGTTTGATTTGTTCTGCCTTGTTGCGCATCGCCTTTTCGAATTGATTCGCTTTTACCTCGGATTAGTCTTAATCGACTAATCTAGTTACCCTTTCAAATCGGCTTTTTCCGGGTCGATTTTGTTCTAGCCATATCGCTCCTGTGATCGGCTTGATTTAATTTTACATTATCCTCCTTATCGATTGTGGTCAAATCGATTGCACGCCTTCAAGCATACTTGAACCCTGTTCGTGGGTGTGTTGCAAACCGTAAACCCTCTTCACGTTTTTGGCGTCAACAGTATGCAAAAGGAGTTATTCAGCGTATGTATTATGTTGAAGGAGAAAAGGCATAAGTAAAGAGTAAAGAGATAAGTTGTTAGAGTTTGTTTGAATAGAAAGACCGTTATTAGGATTGGAAAGAACAGAACCATACTAAGTTGAAATTACAACCACAAAGTATATATATGATAGCGATGTGCGAGCAACCGGTGTAAATCTTGGATGAATCCTGACTCTATCAAAGCAGCTACCACTTGTTCACATCTGTGAAGGACGAATCTACCAGCAGAAAAACTATACGCTGGATGATGTGCGAGTAAGGAGGGATAATTTTGAGTGAATCGTGACTCTGTATGAAAAGCAGATATCGTCTGTTCACATTTTTAAAGTATGAATTTACCAGCAGAAAAACTCTCTATTGGACAGTGATAAAGAAGAGATGAATACATACGTATATATACATAAGCAGATAGACCGGTGAGCTGAAGAACAAAGGTGCACAAAGAAATTGATTTGTCTAATCGTGAGGGCTAGCGGTGGTATAAGGTACGGATAACTAAAGGTATATAAGCTACAAAATGCACTAAGGATAGTTTTGCCACAGCAAGGCGTACGATATATACACAAAGACAATCGTTATACAAAATATGTCAAGGCGGCAAAGCGGTGTTGATCAAGGGAACAGATGTGGCACCGCTTCAAGTCCTGTTTTGTTGCAAGCGTAATACGCTTAATGAACTGCACAGAATGAAAACACAAAATGTAATTAGCATTTAGTAATGTTGCTTTATGCGCATACCTTTTTTCCCCGTGAACTGCCAGGTCTTGGAATGCCTTTTTTGGTCGATTTTTTTCCCACTATGCCGGAAACAAAAGTAAAACCAGAATATGTCGTTAGTGTTTTATTGTAAGGTAGTGTGGTATAAACGATATTCGATCATGGATATAAACATAACCTTTGTTGTCTTCGTGAGTAAGCACACCGAGACGATCACGCCGCAGCTTGTTGTTCTATTTTGGACCGTGGTCATGCGGTTAGATTGAAAAGTAGTTGAACCGAGCTCTAAAGAATATCTAGTCTATCGGTTTATGTAAAATCAATACAAATGTGTAATTAGATATAATATGACGTGTCGATTGGCTTGTCTGTTATTGCAACATACATAAGGCTAGGGACTATATAGTTTCAAAGATCATCAAACAGAGTTTCCTGTGGTTCACAAGGGGAAAATGGTAAAGTGCATAAGTAGGGTCTGGAAGATGTGCATTGTCTTTTAAATGGCTAGCCATAAATTGGGACTGTGATAGTCATATTTTTGTAGGAAAACAGTAGCATTGAGTATATATCATGTCAGAACTATATCTAAATATCCTTAGTAAATCGAATGCACAGCCCTTCTATACGCAGTGGGTTCAGTTATGGATGTTTAGATAAGAATCTTCGTTATCTTGGAAACGAAGCATAGGACTGAGGACAAACCTTGTGAGCGGGAGGAATGTGCGGAAATATATCAAGCGATGCAGATGGTGTTGTTGTTCTTTCGAGGACTGTCGTCTGTGAGCATCCTTTTACAGATAGCCACTGCTTATTCTGCTTGCATCGAAAGCAGAGTGGTGTTTTGTGGTGTAGTTCCAATATCGTGTAAGATAGCTGGATTTTACCTCGAGTTTGTGTATCACCAATGCTAGCTTCCAAAGGGGGGAGGAGAGCTAGGATAGAGTCAACTGTATGATATTTGTGTCCATTGTAGAGTTTTTTGGGATGTACACTTTTAAAGTATACTGCTCACCATAAAGGTTTGTTATTTGTGGTGGGACGAAGTTTTCAATACCTTGACCAATTGTAACAAGAGGAAGTGCCGAGAACCAATCAATTGTTCGCCTTTTGCTAAGAAAACAAACTCGCTACTTTCGGTTCGCACGTGTTGAGCTCATCCCAGCGATGCCGTGAATGGCTAGTCGGTACTGCTGGAAGGTATATAGGAATTGTTTATTGATATACGGTTAGTATATCATAGAAAAAGGAAAAGATGCAGTGCAATCGATAAGAATATACCTTGTATCGCCGGTTGTTATTCCACACTTAGAACATTTGTAAGTATCTCCTTGAGAAACTCGCTTTTCTTGCAAATAGTGCATGCTAGGTACCACCACGCATCGCTAGGAGCAAGGCTTTTATAGCAATGTCAACAATGTAATTGTTTCCTAAGTATATTAATATGTGTTAGCAATGTGTAGATGTATTGTGTATGCCAGATATCATGTGAGGTTCATTGTATAGCATACCGTGGTGTAAGAAATGTATATTAAAAATAGGAACTAAAAAGGAAGCGTAACTAATTTTGCCGGCTATATGTTTTTGTGAGGACGGGATGATGTAACTAGAGAACCATGTGCTGTAGCAAACGGTTATTTTTTTTTGAGGCAATGTCTCAGAGAAATCACAAGTCGTGGTGCTATTTAATGGGCTCAGGAAGTTGAAGATAGATATCCTAGTAAAAAATCAGGAATTTTAATCTTGTTGATTTTTTATCCGTATATACATGTGAAGGGACAAATTTTAACGAAATAGAAAATGGGTTTGACAAAACCGTATATACCGTAACTTCATGGGGGTTTAGGTTATAGATCCGAGGGACTGTGGTAGAAATAGGTTGTATTTCCATAGGCGATTGACCACCCATTTAACCTGATATGACATGGGTCCAACGGTGCTGCATGGATAGATCATGATGAAGAGAAAGTGAGTGAGCAGTGGTATCGCAATAATGTCATTAACGGTATACGTAAATAAAGACAATAGTACAGCAGCATGGTTTGATGATGCGGGGTAAATTATATAAGGTGGCAAGCAGCGGAATGATTTGAGCAGCTTACCTGTTTTGTAGAGCAACTACTTCTGGGAGGGCAGGATTTGTGTACCATTTGCAAACAACGCTACCTTGTAAAGAGAGTCGATCTGCAATTTGGAAATAAGTAATGCTGTACGAAGAACACTGTGGTTTGTCTTGTTGAATGGGAATGGAAAAAAAGAAGGAAAGCAGAAGCATGTACCATTACATAGGCCAATTATTAGTCTAAGCAATATGAGTCGTGTAGCATGTGTTGCTGAATGAAATAGGGAAAAAGGAAGGAAAACCAAAGTATGTACCGTTATGGAGTTTAACCGTTAGGTTAACTAATGTAATCACAACTCGGACCCGCCAGATTCACGGTGAATAGTGTCGAAGATCAAATCGAATCGCATGCGGTCCCCATAATGTGACCTCGCGTTTTCTCGCTATATGTAAGTCGATAGATTTAATATGTTCGTGACAACAATGTAAGTAAATTTGTAATGAAATGCTTTAAGTTGTAAATCTGTAAAGTGTGTATGAGTATTCTATGGTTGCATATGGAAGTATTAACTGTTTATAAGATACGAAGGTAAGATATGTTAGTATGAATATACCTGCCATCTGTTATTAGAATATTTCGAAGCGGCTTCGCAATACCTTTGACATTGACTGTCTTTATATATGAGATAGACGTAACAAGTCCTATAGCATCTGTTTTGAGGTAGTTATCAATACCCTTAGCAAACTGAGTAAAGGGAGTGTCTGTTTTGTATGTGAGAGGTAAAGATGACCCGATAATGCTTGATTGTCATTGACTCTAGTTTTGAGGATCCGAATGAAACAATATTGCATGCGTATGTTGGAAATCCCTCGTGAATAGCAAGAATCTCTCTTATTTTGGTATGAGCAAGGAACCTAGCCATTATAGGATTGTTGATGTGTCGATAATCATGCGAGCACCGGTTACTGGCATCAGATGCGATATAATGCATCTTGCTTAAACAATGGATGAATATTGCTAGGTGTCTTTTCTCGATCTCGTTTCCATCATAGTACCCTTCAAGTAAAATAAGAATAATGTAAGAGCGGCATTGTTTTTTGTTGTAAGGATTTCTAAAAGAATAAACAGATTGTTTTAACCTTGCTCATCAAGTAAAATGAAGTCGAGTCGTAGTACTTTATCGTGTTTATCTTCAATAGTGTATTCGTGAGAAATGTGTGGCCCTTACACGCATACACACCATCGATGCGATTCTTGGTTGATGTCTTTCAGAGGCGAGTCCATCTCAGATATACAAAATGGAAAGAGTGAGCTCTTCAAATAACATAGTTGCTATGTGAGGCTGCAATTTTAAGAGGCGCTGGGGCCTATAACTATTGGCAAGATAGGTTAAATACGGAATGTATTAAAAAAGGTAGCGCAGCTAATGAGTGGGTAGGACATGAGCAGCCATCAGTAATGTATGTAATCACAAAACCTAGATATGCACAAACAGGAGGTCACAGATAGGGACATATATAAAAGCTCAATACAAAGTAGCAGAAGAGATTCAATAATAAATAAAGAATAGACTGACCTAAAGAGGCAAGCACAAACCAAAAGGAGTGCATAACACAGAGGCAGACTATGTGTGGTAATTAAACAAACGAAAGAATCTCATGGTAAACTATGTTTTTTGTCATTGAGCCAGTAGTTCCATCTTCATTTTCTATTAGTATGATCAGTCCTTCTTTGGAGGTCACTCTAGAAACCGCAACATAAAATTGGCCGTGCGTAAAAACCGGATTCCTCAAATAGATACCCACTTTGTTTAATGTTTGACCCTGGCATTTGTTTATTGTCATTGCATAGCAAAGCCCGATTAGGAATTGCTCATACTTGCAAAGTAAATGGCCATTTTGGGCTTGTTCCATTAAGAATAATTCTTGGTATACACACGCCTCACCAATATGTGTTCCAATATGATTCCGCTTAGAATTCGATCACCAAGTCTAGTTAATATAAGTCGGTACTATTACATAAGCCAAGAGCTTGATTAATATTTCTAAGAAGCATGACAGGGCACCAATCTTTAGAGCTAACTTATGCTGAGCAAAGTTGTTTATGACGATTGAATGAAGAAATTCGTGGATATAAAATATCAATGTATGTGTCAGTTCACTTGGGTTGGCTATTTTATCATAGCTCAAATAATCTTTAGCATGTGTAGGGACTTTAGTAAGCATAGAGCTGTTGATCTCATCAACCACCTAATTAACAGACATATGATAGCACGGCTAGCCAAATAAACAGATCGAATAGTTTCTCTCGAAATCGTTATATACAAGCAGCACTATCGAGGCTATCTTATCCGCCCCGCTTTAGCAAAAGTTCATCTCGGGATTTGAACCCATGATCTATCTCAGACTCTCGGTTGGTTGTGCATTTGGACACGAATTTCGCCTATATCAATAACCCATTGGGCTTAATTCTTGCATCTTGTTTTTTTCCTCTAAAGACAAAGTAGGATCTATTAGCCGATATTAATTGTTAGGTGCATAACATCTATAAATTTCCAAAGCGGAGATTTTGAAGGAAGCGGCGATTATATCCGCCGGGTGCCACCTTCAATAATGTAATATCTGCCTAAAGTCACCACCAAATAGAATTGGTTTACCACCTAAAGGTTTATCAAGATTAACCGGATCATCAAGAGAGAGTACGGCCACGAAGGGTGCGATCAAGAGCTCAAGCATAATCGATGTGTCATCTTGAGCTTCATCCCACAGTAATCAAAGCAGATTTCCTTATTAATTCCGCAAGAACAGCTTCCTTCGCACATTACACATACTTATCATGAATAGTTAGCGGTATGTGAAACCTAGAATGGGCAGTCCGACCGCTTGGTAATAGTAGAGCGGCTTACCTGCATTTATGCCACGCCTAACACAATCTGCCCCCTGACTGACTCTTGTAATAATAGCATTCCATAGGAATGTTTTTCCCTGCTCCTCCATGCCCCGAGATGAAGCATACACATCTTTCTTTATGCGTAAATTCTAGACATTATGTTGTTATATATAGCGATTGGTCGCTATTGGGCATGGCATACATAGAATTGGCTTGTGCAGAAAGCTCAGCTGTGTCGTAAGATAGTTCCTCAAGAACTAATCTATTAGCAAGGGCATCGTTTGAACTATCAGATGAAATCGAAAGATTATATGCTGATATGGACAAACCATTATCCAAAAATAGGACAGAAAGCTGGCTCAACAATCTGTTTTGTAGCACTATATCAGGAACTATATAGGCAGCATCCTGAAGAGATGAACGTATGCTATAGGCAATGTCATCAGCCATATATCGCCAGTATTTATCGAATAAAGCGCGAACATCACCGACATCACAATAGATAAGCACTGCCATAAAAAGATTTCTCAGCTGATACGATGTCGCCCACACAATCCCTTCATCAAATAGAGCAACCCATTCGGTATCATCACCAATTAAGCCACGCGCTTTGCATGCCTCACGGTAACTGGTATGCAAAGTGCCTTCATATGTTCGAATATCTTCATAACATCTGGCACCACGCACAACCATTAGTAACATTCTCAAATAAAAAGGTTCACCAGTAGAAGGATGGATATGTCGTAGCCTACCAATTTTAGTGCCTCTCTTTCTTTCAGACCAAACCTTCTTATCAGATTGCCATGTCCATTTTGTTGGGAATTCGCAGTATGTTAGCTCTCTAGCAGTTATTGATCTTTGGTTAGTAACAAACCATTCTGCTAGCATGGTCCTATCTCAATCGTGGTCTTCTGCAACAAAAGAGTCAAGTCCGAATCTTCATGATATGTAACCAGTGCATCCCCGCATATGAACAAATAACCTTTCGATCACGTGTCCTATTATGAATATCAAAAACCAAATATTCTCCAATTCGACTCACACGAAGATAGATATCTTGACTTCATGTATTCAGAAATTTCATCGAGGCCTTTATCGTTATTGTGCGCAGGCATCACGAAGGCTAGGTACCGTGACTATGAGAGGTTTCACTTTGTCTCTTTGTTTCACATGTGACACACAGCCATCACGATCAGCGATCGCGTAACAGACCGATGTGATCATGGCGTTGATGCTGGTCGGCATGGCGGTTTGGGTGGGCTAGCTTAACGACGCAAAGACACTGTGGGCACGCCATGGCCCTTTGTGATGTATTTAAAAGGTATTTCACAAGGTATGTTTTGTTACACCATTCCACATTTATGTGGGCCTAGTATTTCTTTAACAACTGTGAGATTATAAGGCACCACCCACCGTTGTCAAGCTTCTAATACCTTGTTTTATAACGAACTCGCCATCATCTCGCCACGATAAATGGGGAACCCGTCATGATCGAGCGATGTTTCGTAATGGAAAAGCTTTGGGTATCTCTTTGAACACTGGCCTTGCTTCATACAAGGACATTGAGGATTGAGGTCCCCGCATGGACCGTGGATCATGAATTCTTGAACAAGGGCATATCCTAGTGGATCAATCGCTATATCAGGTAGCTCAGCAGAAATCAGACCATCAATGAAGGACGGTGATGGATCTCTGTCTTGCACAGCCAACCATGCAAGGATATGAGCATGCGGGAGGCCTCTCTTTTGGAATTCAACAGTATGAACAGCTGGAAAATAGGTAAAGTGGATCTGAAGTGCGACAGAGGGTAAAACCACTAATAAGACAAAACGATAGATCAGCAATAAAACAAACCTGCACGTATAGGGCCAAAGGATGTTCCATCTTTTAAGTCAGTCATGAATTCATCTAATTTCATTTTGTAAACACGTGTGACCATATCAGCTCTATCATGCGGTTTCTAGCCTGGTTCAATACTGATTGCCTCACTTATCTCTGGCCATTTAGGATTGCACGTAAAAGTGGTGAATAACTGAGGAGGACCATAAGCGCAGCAGATCGCCATAGAATCATGATAGTTTTGTATCATATATCTCTTCCCACCGTGAAAACTTGGTCGGCAAGATCGCTTTTATTCCAATATCTTTCCTAGGTTATTTCTTTACAAACAAAGATCCGATATACCTTGATAAGTTTTAGATCAAGCTTATCTTGATTGAAAAATGAAAGGACAAACGACTACGCCTCAATGCATGAATAGGCATTAACATTGAGTTGATCCGAAAGCCTACCACAACAAGTAAACGGATTTGGTTCATCTCTCACGATAATGAGCCTCATAGCTATAGTATTCCAACATCAAACATCTTCACGATACCTAATGGTCGATCATCAACCTCCTTTAGTTTGATGCCTAGATGAAATCCCTTGTCACCGTGAGGAAAGAGCAAAGGATATTGTAAGGCCATCAAACTTGGATGGACGGGTGAAATATGCTTGAATTCTCGTAGTGTGTCTGCACCACAATATCAAATCTGCAAGTATCCACAGAAATACCTCCAACTAATAGAGCAGCCAATTCTGAGCCAAGTGGAAGGGAATAGCGGCCATCGTCCATCCTCTCTGGTCCAATAAGCCTTATAGCAATGTCAGGAGTATTAGGCGATAGGAGCCTATCACGTGCAAGCCGGAATTGTTGGACAATAGGATTATAGGTATCCAACATAGAAATAATATCAGCAACTATGGCTGGATCGGGAAGGTCATTGGCTGGAGCACTCGATGCACAAATGTTTAGACGATTTTGAAGTTCATTTGCGGTGTCATATATATAGAGCTGCGCAAATTCAGGCCGATGACCAGTGTTAGGCAAGAGAGAACCAATACGATGGTGCACAACACCGTTAATCTGGAAAACATAAGGTCCGTTGCCGGTATTAATACTGTTGTCAATATTAACCCCAAGAGAGGCAAACGCAAAAAGAGAATTATATTGCCTTATCATGCGCATGAAACCGTTGATCGGGACCTCCATTGAAACGTAATAAGGTCTCGTAATGGAGGAGGAATCACAGTGAGGCAATGAGATTTTCCCTCCACGACAACATAGGTTATAGGCGATATGGCAGCAGTATATATGAGCTTGCTTCAGATTCTTTTCTTGGTACCAAAATACTACCGAAAGCACTTATCACAAGTATAATCAGACCACTATAATACGATCTAGCACCATAGGCGCTACATCATAAAAACAGAACAACAATGATCAAATGGTATAGGGCACTATCACTACTAAAAACAACACACAAAGGAACTCGAACTACCAAAACGTAGGCATACCTTTCAACGAATCAACATATTCCTTAGGCAAAGAACACACGTCGGCAACAGGAGTATACGGGATAGAGCCTTTAAGAGGCGCCGATGTAAGCAGTACTAATGGGCTAACACATTGGCAAAAACAAACAACGGAATGAATAGAGATATAAGCAACTAAAAGGAATTGTAGAACACAAGGTAAGGACACAAGGAGAACCTCGCCTTTGTAAAACGAATAAGAATGTTAGCAAGACGCTTTTTCAGACGATTCTCGCGAGCAACAATCGCATACACAACAGGTAAAGCGCAGCCTCGGGATGATTGACACACATAAACCACGCAAAGGACAATAAATAGGCCATAGCGGCGAGTAGATAATCCAACCAAGGTAACAAAGACAGTCTAACGACGCTGACTCGTACATCGCACAGGCAATGACGTTCTAGTGGGCAAAGAAGGTCGCACTCGTGGACGAAAGCACCGATCCTCGATCCAAAGCAAGAAACAAACATGGAAACGGACACAGAAACAACATCATAAGGCTACAAATAGCAAATGCGCCAAGGTGCAGAGGCCACAGCAATAAGAAGAAGACGATGAGCAAAGACGGGAAGACGCAAAAGGCCTAAATTATAGAGCATAAAGAGAGCAACAATCGCAATATCAAGCACAAGACAGGCGTAATAACGGCAACAAATATACGCTTAGGGTCTCGCTGATCGCCACAACGCCCAAACAAACACATCGTGAATAAGCACAGTATGGAACGCTAGGTCACGACCGCACAATGCCCCAAACAAGCACACCGTGAATAAGCATGTGCATGGAACAAAACTAACATAATTCCGTCCACAAGCCTAGATCAAGGAAAAGTAATGACGACGGAGAACAAGAGAGGGAAGCGATGAAAGACTAACCATAAAGCAAAATCCGGCGAGACGAATAAGATAACCAAACCGCAGCGAAGAGTGCGAAAGAACCGGTCGTCCGGTTCCGGCTAAGCAAGCACGATCGCAACCAGATCACGAAGAAAGAGCGATGCCCTAGCGCTTTGGCCCAACTACCGGCATGAACCGCAGCACGATCAACCAATCGCCGACGCGAGGAAACCACGGACGAAGAGGCGGACTACGAACGAATGCACCTCAAACGAAGGAGCAAAAATTTCGCAAGGAAAAAGCAGAACAAGATAAGCAAAAGCGAGCATACGTATAACAGGGAAACGTACTAAACCCTAGACCATAAAGAAAGGGACAATCGCAACACCGTAGGCCAAGGAAAAAGCAACAGCATCAGTAAAGAAGAGACGCAAGGGCTGAAAGCTTTAGCGTCAAGCCGAGTTCTTGGGCTGAGACAACGAAGGGAACAGACCCTCACAGGAGAGGCCGAGCACCGCGAAAGAGCGATCGAGCGGGCACACAGGATGGGCGTTCGAGCCGGCGGCGGGAGACCGAGCTGGGCGAGCTGGGCGGCGGAAGCGCGCGACGCAGGAGGCGAAGGGACGAATGGCGATACTTTTGGCGAGGAAGAGCGGCACAGTCGAGGAAGCACTGACGCAGGAACAATCGCGAAGGTAACGCTGTAAGGCGCAAGGCACGACGCGTCTGAACCACGGGCGTGCGAGGCCGAACCGAACGTGACCGGAAAACCACCTCCAACCTGCCTGCCGCAATGCTGCAAGCAAAAACAGCGACATGGGCTTCTAAGACGTGGACCTCATGAAAGGCCTCCAAAGTCCCCTGGCTTTAATAGAGTAGTTATGCATGCTGCTTGCATTGACCTCTGACCTTTTTCATATGCTTTGAGACTGTTGCCATCCGATCCATCAATATTTCATTTTGTCAAGGATCACCACTATTGTATTGGCAAAAGGTCATGTCCAAGGGCTTATTTTACTAGAGCCTAGCTTTGAGGATTAGTTGACGTTATCATAAACAAAATCTTGTCCACTACTGAAAATCATATGACGAGGTGTGCCCTAGATTAATCACATACACACCTATACATGGAAATTCAAAATACTACAAGTTTGAAGCTAAACTAATAATTATGTTTTATTTGAAGGCAACATATCCTATGCACACAGACTTTTCATGTATATATTGTGCACATTAAACTAATCAAAGTTACGAAAAATTCTGAATTAGATGTACTTATAGATTGATCTACCTATGTATGAAAGTTAAGATCAAATTCATTATATCAGAGTTATAAAAGAGAAAATTCTGACAAACTCTTTAAACTTGTCGAATTTTCTTTTTGTAACTCTTAATATACAATGAATTTGAACCTACAATTTTATACATAATTAGAGTAATCTATGAAGTACATCTACAATTTTTTTCAAAAAATTTCGTGACTTTTGTTAGTTGGTGTGCACGGTGTGTACACTGGAAGGCTCAGATGCACATGATACGTTGCCTTATTTGAAAGAATACGACTACGGCTTTGTTGTATGTGTGGAGGTGCGCCAGACACCCTAAAAATAGTACATGCCAGAGGGAGGATGTTGGAACCTGAATATACAAATCCAAACCCTATGTGCATACCGCACTAGTTCAATACGCTAGTACAATAATAAGGGCAAGATAGATTAAATATCAATTCCATCCATACACAACGGAATGAGAATAAACGACTAAAGTTGATAAATAAATAGATAATGTGATGACCTTATGGTTGAGTTTACATTTATTATGCATCACATGGCTTAATCAATAAACAAAAGAACTGTAGCGGAACGGAAATAAAGTTTAGAAGCAAACCAATTGACCTACCACAAGCAATTGACTAGGGCTCAAATCCTAATAGTCAACCTCTTCACGATACTCCTCTAGAGCTAATGTTGGCTCATCTTCTCTAACTGATTGATTATTTTTACAAGAGTAAGCACACAGAGTACTCAACAAGTTGTGCATATAATACAAATCTAATATAACTATATGCAGGTTTGTTCAAAGAATGGCTGATATGGTTACTTTTGCACAAAGCATAGAAATTGATTACGACAATAGATTAAAAATAGAAGTAAAACAAATAATGGTAATAATAATTTATCAAGAGATTTTCCAAGTTAGACCAGTACACATCCTGCACTATTTCCTTTTTTTGGCACATAGTCTACACTATTTCCTTTCTCTGTTATATAGTCTTCCTTCCAAATTTTATTTTATAAAATATTCCGCCTAGATGCCGTGATGACGCCTTGCTAAATCTTACTTTCATATTTACGCTCACTAGTTTGATAGGCTAGTGGGAATATCGAAAGTATGGAATTGGATTGCGAAAATGGATTGATTTTTGATCAAGATAGATGGAATTAGTAATTACTCGAGTAATGGTGATGTGAGTATGAATATGAATGTTGAGAAGGTAATTACGAGTATTGAGAATGCGATTATTGAGTGTTGCAAATGCGATTATGAGTGTTGAGGATGTGAATGGTAATTTATGGATGTGAGGAGTGGTCGATGTTTATGTATTTAGCTATGGCTATGCAAATGTGAGAAGTGAATGTAGTTTGCAAATTGGTCTATGTTAATTGCATTTGTGCATTCATGATGGAAGAGGCGATCCATTCTCGACAGCGGGCCTCTGTGTTCACACGTAGTGAACACGAAAGTCCTATCGTAGTCCCATTCATCGAGGTGAATGGGAGCGAGACAAGAAGAGTAGGCACCTTCTATCTACGGATGGAAGGGACGGAGGGTGCACACCGACGGGTGGGCACTCTACAAGACTCCAGATGCGCATGGAAATGAGCATTCATGTGCATTGCATCTTTAATAATGAGTGTTATGGTAAAAGGTGTGTCATATGGACGGTGATTATGGTAATTGGAGGTCGAGTCGTGGATTCAACCCAAATAGGGGAAATTGATTTGAATTGATGAATTAGTGCATTTCTTTTCTTTGCTTTGCTAATTATGTTGTATGAATATTGTGGAGTGAAATTTGAGTTTTGAACTCGAATAAAGTCGATGAAAATGGTTTGAGTGCATTACATGATTGTAGGAGTGTGATGGATTATGCAGAGTTTGTATTTTTCATGTCTGTGTGATGTATTATTCAGATTCTGTACTTCCCTATCTGTGTGTTGCCTTATGCAGATTTTGTATTTCTATGTCTATGTGATGCATATTTCAGCTTTTGTACATAACTTAATGGCTCTTGTGGTGAATGGTAAGGTGTGGAGGTAACTCCCCCAAAATTGTTTAAATAAGTCGTGTGCCATATTCCTCGTATATGTTTTGTTGGATGCATTGCATGGTAAACTAATGGTGAATAGCAGCGGATGACCTTCGGGTTGAGGGTAAATTATGGTTAAGAACGGATCGGGTCGTGGATTCATTCCATGTGGTCTATTGAGGTATGTGAAATCCGTGGAACCGTAGTTGATGAGGTAACTAATAGAGATTTCTTCTTTTTTGTTACACGTGTTAATTTAGTATTCAAAATATGGGCATGTTTATGATTTACACATGTTAATTGTTATTGATAATGCTACTTTGTTGTAATTTATTTGAGTCTTCGACTCACGCTTTTTTTGTGAATGCGTAGGTTCCCTCAAGCTGAGCATGCTGGGATGGAGTAGTAGCACATCACGACTTATCACCATAGTTTAATTTTTAGCCTTGTACTTTCAAACTTAATGAGCTCATGTTTTGTAATGCGTAATGTGTGGGAGTATTTTGTGCTTGCTTGGGGTCATGGAGGTTGGTAGACACCATGACCCATGTTTGTGCGTGGTTGGTTCCTTTAGTTGATTATGTTTGTGCGAAGTGGATGTCCTAGATTTATGGAGGTGTCAAAATTTCTAATAATTCTTGTGATGTTGTCAATAATTTAGTTGTATGGCAAAATTGTTCTAGTGCCTCTGCCATCTCTGTTCGTGGAGGATGTAACATTCAGGCACATGGTGCCTGGTGTTACAGCTTGGTATCGAGCTGCTTTTAGGTCCGTGATATGTGAATTTAGTAATTTAGTCTAGAGTAAACTAAAAGTTGTCTGTGTGGAACTAGAAACATGGCATAGGTATCTACTTTTAAAATTTGGCCATAGGGCAATAACCTTGAAATCTGAATTAGAGTTGTTAACTAATTTAAAACTTGACACACTCTAATGCACAGTAGGATGGGTATGGGTACATTGCATTGCGCCTAAATGTTGAGTGCCAAATTTATTGTTGTATATTGCTTTGACCATGAAAGGACTGTTGGAATCAGTACGCTTATGTTCATGTTGTTGGTTAAGCTGAAAGGTTTTGACCTTGTTCAATTGGCCGAGTTGTGGGTCTTGCTTGGGGGTGGGACTGGTTAGTGCCACCTCTTGCTGTTTGGGAAACCTCTTGTTCTTGAGTTGTTGTTTTCGTGAGTAGTGCCTGTGGTTTCGAGAACCTGCAAGTAAATTTGTAAGTCTTGAGGGGTCACAAGGCCCCTGCTCCCTCGAATGGTTAGACACAAAAGAGAGAAAAGAGGGTCCAAGATTTATACTGTTCGGGCCGAACGCTCCCTACTCCGGGGCCTGGAGGTGGTGTGTGTTTTACCGATGTCAAGGAAGTTCACCGAAGTTACAAGCGAGGGCTTGCTTAGAGCTCCTAACGCCTCAGACACAGAGGCTGGATGAAGAGCTACAGTGGGAGCTCGGAGTCAAAGGCCCCGAGCCTCCGGGGGGTTATCGCCGGGTTCAACGCGTTCTATTTGTGTTTACAAGAGTTTCACCACCACGCCAGGTTTTTCGTTGTCGTCGGGGTCGCCCGCCCCGAGGCCAAGCCTCCCCTTATATAGCCTCGGGAGGAAGGTTACATGGGGAGCGGTAAAGGAAAAATGGATGGGCCGCCACGCCTAGGAGTCTGATCTTCCGCCGGTGTCCGTGGTCGACTTGACTTGACCGGTAGTCACACGCCCCTGTTGAGTTGGTGGTGGAGCAGTATGCTGCCGGTCCGCTCTCGGAACGGGCGTACCGCCTTCAAGGCTGCGTCAAGGCCGACGTTGGGTGTGTCACTTCGAACTCGCTTTGGGAAGGCGCGAGCATCCTTTCTCGCTTTGGCCGTGACGAGCCGCCGCCGCTAGTAGATGACCGCGAGGGGCCGCTTCTCGATGATTTGACGCCCGCCGCTGACGAAGATGGCTTGAGCCTGTTCGGGTTCTTTCCGTCTCAATTCGCTGGTCGGACATCCCTAGATCGCCATTGCCAGAAGCTGGTAGGGCGCCTCAACCCGTGAAGTGTTTGGTCTGACCGCTTCGGGTTGGTTTGGTTCGGGAACCGAACGCCTCAGATGGCTGGTTTGGCCGCCTTCCAGCGCTTGATTCCTTTGAGTTATTTGATCGAGGCCATGGGCCCTCGAGCTCTAGGCACAGCATGCCCATATGCCTTCTCGGTCAGCCGGGGATACCTATGTGTTGGGTATCCATCAATAGCCCCTGACGGACGGAGAGCCGGCCGGGTTTGCCCCGTCGATGGATGCCGCCAAGCATGCCACCGACGTGGTCGGATTTTTGACCGATCGTCCGACCGATCAGTTTGGTCGGCTCGCCTGCAAGCGAGAGCATCCGCGGATGGAGCCCCGAGCCTCGAAAGGATCGAGAGCCGGTCGGGGTTTACCCCAACGATGGAGGCGTCTTTAGTGGTGGATTTGAGTTTTGGTCGAATCGCCTAAATGCCCGCGAAGCCAGATTAGCTGGACGGAGGCGCCTGCCTTGATTGATGTCCCACTGCCGGTTGTTGGTTAACGCCGGTGCAAGGCGAAAGATCCGGTGGATGGAGCCCCGAGCCCCGAGTAGGCCTGAGAGCCGGGTCGGGGTTTACTCCATCGTGTGGAGGCATCCATTTTGGCGCCGTGGGCTCCGATGTACCGCGAGGTCGGTGTTTCGCCAGAGACGATAGAGGCGCCTGCGCCCTCATGCTCGTTCAGGCCGAGGGCGGCCGCTGCTTTCTATGAATACGCCCCGCCCGCAGTGTGGGGACTCGAGGGGGTGAGCAAGCCGCCTGCTTGCCGCTCGCTGGCTTGAACGCCGGTTTCGCGAGCCGACAAGGGTAGTTCGAGGGGCCCCGTGGCTTCCCTTGGGAGAACCATTTCGAAAGCAGACGTTATCCCGCTAAGGGCGCCCTACCCATCGGCGTACCCATGAGAGCCTTTTACTCGATCCCGAGACGGACCTCTGTGTCGTCTCACGACCCGAGCGCACTGGCCGCCACCTGGCCGACGGCCCACGGTGAGTGTGAAGTATGGCCTCAACACGATCTGGGGTGATTGTCCGTCGACTCCAATCAACTGGGCCCGCCGAGCTCACCTTATCCTCGCCCCGCCGATGCTGCCGGCGGCGACGGTGCATCCACTTGGTGGCGGGCGCTTTGAGCCCACGCACTTGGTCGAAAGCCTCGAGCATATGTTGGTAAGCCTTTTCGCGGGCTTACGGACCGTAGCGGTTCTTGGCGTGTTTTTCTTCCGTCAGAAGGCAACCCTTGCGCTTGGGGACGAGGCCCGAGGAGCCGCGCGCCACTCGCCTCGATGTGAGGCCTTCACTCGGGCCGCCCCTGCTGTGATTAAATGCGGGGCGATCAAGAATCGAGGCAACAGAGTCTGAACCGCCGCGACGGCCGGGGAGCAAAACGCACGCCGCTTCCGTCATGATATTGTCTGCTCGGCTGACGCCTCTGGCCGCAAGGCGCGGCGCCTTTATAAGCCAAGGGGGAACCACATGGATTCCCCTGTTGTCCCGCTTCTTCACCGTAAAGAAAGAAAGATGAGGCGACCGCGAGGAAAATAAAAAAAACCCAAGGAGGGGGACTTTGCTCACTTCTTCTTCGCTGCCGGTCCTACTCTTCGAGATGACGCGGTACGAGTGCTCCATTCTTGATGCTCGTGCTCGGCCCGCGAAGAAGCTTATTCTTCCTCCGCGACGACGATTCGGAGGGTGCCGACGGGGTCATGGCTCCCGAGCCCTGGCGACGGCGAGATCCAAGTATCCGCCCTTCTTCGAGCGCTGTTCGCCTCCTCCATACATTTGTTCGCGGCTTCTTCACTTTTTTCAAGGTGGAGGCGCACCATCCGAATCTCTCACGGCGCGCCGCACATTGCGATCTTCATCACCGCCGGCGAGGTTTTCTCGATCGAGCCCCATTGGGCCCTCGAGGTACTTTCTTCCACGGCGCGCCGCCGGGAAGTCGGGCGGCGATGCGATCATGGCGCCGACGGTGGGCGCCGCCATCCGCCTTCGTCCAACCGGTCATCGAGAGTATCGACATGAAGCTGCCCACGCCGAATCGGGATGGCACCCAATGGTTCTACATTCGAACGCGGGGACAATACCGCTTCTTCACTCGGAGACTCCACGGTAGGCGGTGCCCTAATGGGGACGGCCTACAGACGCCAAGGAGAAGAGGAAGATGGAGGTGATCTTCGCAGCAAGCAAGGGCGCTAAAGAGGCGAGGCCTCGATGGTGACGCGGTCGTCCGTGACGCTTATGGCGAGACGCTGCATAACCCTCGCGGACAGCCTCACCCGATGTTCAAGTATGAAGGGGCGCTCACCCCATGAGGATGGAGCGCTCGACCTCCTCGCCGAGGTGGAGGCTAGGGTGTGCGCCGCCCCGTTGTGAAGGCCACTGGCGCAGCAAGGCGCCCCGAGTTCTTTCTCAAGGGAAAACCCCAATTTGGTAATTGGGCTGCCTCCTATTCTTCCTCAAGGCTTTTGTCTTGGATTCTCGTGTTCGACATGAATCGAAGTTCCCACCTCTTCCAGGCCTAGGTGGGCATCCTCCCGCATTGCCGCCGGGAGAAGGAGACGAGGATGGGCGGCTCGCGAAAGGCCGAAGTCAGCAGGAGTCCGCCGAAGGAGCGCAGGAAGGGAGGAGGAAAGAGAAGAGGAAGGCCACAGCGAGGGGCAAGCGCGCGCCAGGATGTGTCTCGAGTCGACCATCCCCACGGCTTGGTAAGGGTCGCTTCCAATGATGGCAGAGACCCCACGAGCCATACGATGTGAGTGATTCGGCCGCCGCCGAGCGACGCATCGCACGGAGGGTGCCGACATCGGGCCTCCGCCGAGGCGCTTCGGTAGGAACACTCTCCAACGAAGGTGCCCCCGGCGAGGAAAGAATGGCTCCTCGCCCAGGAGGTTTGCCGGGGGAAGAGCTGCCGTTGCTCGCCGCGCCGACGCAGTAAGTTGCTTCGCTTGTTGTACACGCCGTTTTTTCTTGAGCGCTTCGACGCCTTGGTCTCGGCGATTTCACGGGGAGAACTCGGCGATGTAGGTGGCAGAGCATCGGATCGACGCCAGCATTCCCGGGCGGGAGTTGAGGACGCGCCGGCCGAGCAAGGGCAAACGTCGGAGGCGGCGGCGCCCACCGCGCCCGTGGTTGCCGACGCAACGGAAGTTGCGCCAGTGGCGGTGCCGAAAATATCCGTGGAGCCGGTGCACCACGGCGTCCTGGCGGTCGTCAGGAGCTCGTCGCCACGATCGGGGGCCGAGGAAGGCGGACCAAACCTCGCGACCGCTGGCCGCAGAATGCCAATGCCCCCGAGGAGTCCTAGCATCGAAGCAAAGGCCGCCATCATCGCCGAGGGAGCAGCTGGGAGAGGAGTTGCAGGCGGCACTGACGGTGGTCGTGGATCCTCCGGTCGTGGTGGCAGAGGCCCACCGCCGAGCGGGTCGGCCGACGACCACGGGAGCTCTCACCATCCCCATCCATCTTAGTTCGTCGGCAACGACCCATCCAAATGAGGCATCATTCACGCCGACGATGGGGCGAGCTTGGGAGTGGAATCTCTCGCGGAGGGTTCCCAACGAGTCAAGACCGAGATGGGGCAGATTCGGCAGCCCGAAGTCTTCTTCTCGAAGTCCTCCCAGGGTGCCGACGCAACCATCGGGGATTGACCCACGGGTAAGTTGTGTTCAAATTTCCTCGCTTTTCAATGTTGCCGATCTTGTAACGGAGTGCCGGGCTGGTTGCAGCTGTCATGGGAGCGCCAAGGCAAGTCCGGTTCCTCCACGCCAGACGCCAGGGGCACCGCGGAGAAGGACCGCGACCAACTGGGCTCCGAGCTAGTTGAGGCTCGGGAAGCCATGGCGCGCGAGCGGTCGGCGGCAGAGGAAGCCCGCCGGACGATGAACGAGATGGGCGATACCTTGCGTGAGGAGCGCTTGTCGGGCCGGTTCTCGCGGGCGTAGGGTGTCTCGAGCTGAGTCCTTCCTGAAGGAAGCCAGCCACGCTAAGGTCGCCGCCAGTGGCAGCGCGGGCATAGAAGCTCGAGGAGGAGGCTCGCAATGCTCGGGACATCACCCGCGAGGAGGCGGCTGTGGTGAGGAAATCCGATGAGGAGGCCCTGGAAAGGCTCCAAGCTATAACAGACGCCTCGGCCGGTAAGGGATTGTTGCTTGGGTTGATTCGGAATGTGCCGTCGTTGAGCGGACTTTTAATTTTTGCTTCGATCTTCAAAGTTGCAGAAGAATCTTGGTGAAGTGGCGGAGGCGCGGCGATTGGCATGGAGGAGCCGACGCGGTCGCGGGCGGAGGCGGCGGCCTGGCGAAAAAGAAGTGAGGGCGCATCGCTGTTGGTTGCCGAGTTGGCGACCTTGGGAGGGTAGGTCGGGTCGCTCGCAATCACGATCCGGGGTCAGACGGCACAAGTTTGTTTGCATCGAAGTTGGCCCCTTGTGCCGAAAGCACGCTGAGAAGCCTCTGAAGACGAGTGCCGCTCGAGCCACCTCCGCTTTGTTAACGCCATGTCCTTCTACAATGGTATTGACTCGACAACATTAGCGTGATCGCCAGAATCGACGACGAGGAGGTCGACGCTGGCGCCTCCAAGTCGAGCCACATGCCCGAAGCCGACGCCGATCGATATCGCCGCCGCAGAAGGCCCTCCACGGGAATATGAATGATGTCGACATTATCATTTTGCGATGTAAAGAACTTTGACATGTAATGACTGGGGTTCGCTTTTGTGTTCGTCATGAAGTCCGACCTGCTCTTCGCCGGAAACCATAGCCCCGAAACCACGGGTTTTTGGGCGAGGCGATTTGATTTTTCAAGGAGCGCGATAAAAGCACAAACTCGAGGTCCGAAACGCTCACTCATGTTTCATGCAGAGAGGAGGATTGACCGACTTGTGGGCTCAGACAAGACGGTAGCTCCTTACCGCAAAGCGCTTACTGATATCAGAAGCTGGGCGATGAGTCGCAGCTTTGGCTCGACAGTTACCCGCTAGGGAAGCCGAAAGGGTCACGGATCGCCGACCCTCATGAATATGAGTGACGTTGAAAAGCAAAAGCATCCATTCACATTTTGGCAGGAGAGGGATGTCCTCGATCGACGTAGGCTCATACCAAGACGGTAGCTCCTCCATCATCAAGAGCTACTTCAAACCGAGTCACGAGGCATAGTGCCGCAAGGCTTGGCTCTGACAGTTACCCGCTAGGGAAGCCGAGTGGTCACCGGACGTCGAATTCGTATGAATGTGAATGACATTGCTTGCCGAATTCAGCATGGATATGAATGTCGCTGAAAAACAAAAGCATCCATTCACATTTTAAGCAGAGAGGGATGTCCCTGATCGACTTGTGGCTTCGGCCAAGACGGTAGTCCTCATCGCAAAGCGCCATTGAAACCGTAGTCACCGGGCGAGGCCGCAACGCTTTGCCCGACAGTTACCCGCTAGGGAAGCCGAGTGGTCACGATCACCCAACCGTATGAATGTGAATGACATTGCTCCCGAGCCTCGAAAATGCGCATACACAAGCCGCGGGTCGGCACGCATTGTCGGTCTTTTGAGGTAATCGCAAAGGAGACCAAGAGTCAAGTGACTTATCTCTTTGGGTCGGCCGTCAGGCGCCTGCTACCGTGCGGTTTTCGGAGACCGCCCTGTAATCCGACTCGCGAAAAACCGAAGAGCCACGCTGCTTTGGTAATGGGCAGCGCCTTCGCTCAGCAGTCGCTTCGCCACATTCAATGCGGCGGAATTTTAATGCCCGCCTGGCCGGATCGCGGGCTTGTCAGGGGAGTTCATGAACGCCGAGGCATTTATGGTTTTTGGTCAGCGAACCGCCTTATAAATACGCGCGCCGAGGATATAGTGTAATTCACATCCGCCTTAAGGCTCAGATTCTTTTGCCTCTTCATCTTTCCAAGCGCTTCCTCGAAAGGGGCTTGGTGAAAGGCGGCGCGCAAGCGCGGTGACGACGGAGGTTGGGGAAACGGTGGTGAGGCGACCTGGAATTCAGACTCCCCAAGAGGCCTTGGACGGAGGCGGAGGCACCTCCTGCGGCAGCCGACGAGGGTGGGCTCAACCCGCCTCGCCGAGATTCTTCATTCGAGCCTCGCCATGGTAGGCGCTTTTCTAGTTGCTTTTTGGTGAGATAATCGAGTTCCAAGTTGACGTCTGCTTCTGGTCTTTGCTTCTGCTGTGGGTGATCGGGCCAAGAGGCCGGCTGCCGGGCCGAGAAGTTTCTAGCGCCTCAAGTCAGGCGGAAGCGGATCGCCGTAGGGACCGGGCGGGCGAACATGGTGGACGACGGCACGCGCGTCTCGCGGCTTCTACCAAGTGTCCCAGTGGGTCTTCTCTTAGGGCTTTAGCGCAGGTGACTACACGGCGCAGCGCGAGTGCCGCTTGAAGACGGTGGCGGCGGCTCACGGACGCTAAGGCCGAGGCGCCGAGAGGCGAGATAGCTCAAGGCAGAAGATTTCGACTCCATCGCTGGTGGTTCTCCTCCATGCTCCAGCCTGCTCACGCCAGAGCATGCCGGGCAGTGAGCCCGAGGTCAGCCAAAGGGGCTAAACGAGCGGCCTCAGCCCACCGTCAGGCGCAAAGACGCTGGCCTCCTTCCGAGCGGCCGAGGCATTCGAGAGGACCTCGCCCTAGGCTTCTCCGGAATGCTCGCCTGCCAAGGGGCGGAGGGTCGGCCGTCTCGGCGGTGGAGAGTACGGTCGTGGTCAGCACCACCAAGGCGGCTTCTTTCGATCCGGCTGGCTACCATCTCCCGGATCTCGGGCGGTAGCTTACCCAGCGCGCCGCCACGCAAGGGAGGCGGCGGAGATGGTGGCGGGCGGCAGACCGGAGGTCTCTTGACGACGAGGCCGAGGTGGGTGGGGACTCCGGAGGACGTGATGAGGACGACGCCTTCTTCGCCCTAACGCTTAGAAGGCCAGCCAAGCCTCGCCTGCTAACTCACTGCCTCGCGCACCCGCCTCGATTTGTAGATTTTTGCACTCTTTTTCTCGCTTTTAGGGTTAGCATAAATCGTGAACTTTTGGTGTTTATTTGTTCAGTAATGTATGCCCTGAGACTTTTGTCGGGTTCATACGATGCATGCTTAGAAGCTTCACCGTTCGATAGTTTATCTCCTGCATGTTTGTTTTCTTTGTCAACGCCTAATGATTGGCTGAATGCTATGAAAAACCTATTATGATCGTCTGGGTGGGTCGCCTGAGATGAAGACCATTTCACTTCGCTGACCACTACTTTAGCGGTCGAGTCAAGAAAACCTATCGAGTTTTTACAAGACGAGGCCGTGAGTAGCCTGTTGAAGTGGTTCTCGAGGGGAAGACTTTAGGTCCACTAGGGCGCCACGTAATGAGGTTATGTAGACTTACAAGCCCTCGAGCTGTTCTCCACCGCTTGGGCTTGTCGCCGAGTAGGGACGCCGCTTAGAAATGAGTCTTAGAGAAACAATTGCTCGAGTTGATGTTTCAAGCCGCTGAAACAATGTTGCCTTCGTGTCTTTTGAGCTCAGAGGTGTCACGGGACACCTCCACGACGGTGAAGGGCCTTCCCACTCGGGCGAAAGCTTGTGCTCGCTAACGTGCTGGATCGACTTGGCGCAGACCAAGTCATCGCCCACGTTGAAGGCTCGCCACTAACCGGCGACTCGATAACGCCGCAGCCGCTTATTACGGATTTGGCTTTACCGGAGGGCAGCAACGTCAGCGAGCCTCGCCGAGTGGGTCGACGACATCTTGTCGAGAGTCGAGCCCCGAGCCCTGGGTCAAGGTTTGTAGCCTTGGAGTGTCAGTATTCCGTGTCGGCAGTGAGTCAGCCTACCGAACACCGTAAAGAACGACGAACCGGCCGATCGTCGAGGGTTCGCAGCTCCAAAGGACGCGGCGGTAGTTCGCTGCCCACCGCCTACCGACTTCTTCAATCGATTGAAGATTCACCGCTTGAGCCCCCGGCGATCATGCGCCATCACTTTCTGCGTACTCGCCGCGCGGTTCATGCATGGCCAGGGCCACCAATCGATGCGTAATGTTGAAGTCGCCACTGCACCGAGAAATTCTTTCTCAGAACCGCAGTATCATTGTTGGTGATGATGGAGTTCGGGACCCCAAACCGTAGACGATGCCGCGAAGAAGTTTCGGTCGCTTGCGCGACGTGATGGAGGCGATCGGCTTTGCCTCTATCCATTTGGTAAACTTGTCCACCGCGACGAAGAGGTGAGTGAAGCCCCCGGGCGCCTTTTTGAAAGGCCCGAGCAGATCGAGTCCCCAGACCGCAAATGGCCATGTGATGGGAATCGTTCCGAGGGCTTAACCGAAGGTGTCTCGCCGCAAAAATTGGCACCTTCGCAGCGTAAGTAATTGCTCGACGCTTCCACAAGAGAAACCTTGACGGAAGGCCTTACCCACGAGGGACCGAGGTGCCGCGATGACCGCAGATCCCACCATGGATGTCGAGCAAGAACTCCTCGCCTTTGGTTTGGCCAGATGCACTTCGAGGACCCCGAGGGACTCTCTTCAGTACTGTGTCCTCACGCCGACCAAGACGAAGATTCACCGCCGAGCGAGGCGCCGCCCTGGCCGGATCTGGGGAGCGCCCCTGTCATTGCGCCGACGAGGGCTTCCTCGGGATTCGACCATCGAGACGTCTTGCCCCGGTCCGGACGGCGGCAACCTACCGACGGTGGTTGGCTTTGACGAAGCAGGGCGGTCGGACACACGCCGCCGCCGGTCCAGCGGATGGGCGGTTGGTGGAGGTCGGGACGAAGATCCCTGGTCGGGACCGGTCCCTGGCCCGAAGCGAGGTTGGCGAGGTGGTCGGCCTCGCCGTTATAGCGCCGGTAGCTGTGGTGGAGCTCGAACCCCTTAAATTTTTCTTCAAGCTTATGCGCCAGCGGCAATATGCTGCCATGCGAGGGTCTCGGCGCTCCGAGGTCTTCATGACCTGATCGACCACGGGCTTGAGTCGCCAGATATCGCAGAAGCCATCAGACGCCCGAGGTCGGGCGCGATCCGAGACCGTTGATGAGAGCTTCAGATTCGCGACGTTGTTCGTGGCGTCAAGAGCAGTCGGACGACATATTGGAGTTTGTTGCCGAGTGGGGGAACGATAACGATTCCGGCACCCACTCCGTTCTTGGTGTAGGACCCGTCGAAGTACATCGTCCAATACTCGGGTCTTCAAAGCCGGGCGCACTGCGCTTCTGGTCCACTCGCAACAAAGTCTGCAAGGGCTTGTGACTTGATCGCCGTCTTGGGTACGAACGAGATGTCGAGGTCGTTGAGCTCGAGAGCCCACTTGGCTATCCTCCCGGCGGCGCATTCTGAATGACCTCGCCCGGCGAAGAAGTTACCACGGAGACGGTGTCGGCCGGGTAGTGGATCGATCGCCTCTTCGCGATTAGTACCGCGCGAGAGTAGCTTCGCACTTGTGGATAGCGGCTTTGACTCGAGAGCACTTCATCGATGAAGTAGACCGTCGTTGCACCTTGAGGGCACGGCCTTCCCTGCCGCCTCGACAGCGAAGGCGCCGACTTCACGACGTGGGTCGTGGCGGCGATGTAGAGGAGCAGAGGTTCGCATGGCGCCGGTGCAGTCAGACCGAGGTGATGTTAGGAAGGCCTTCAGTCGGTCGAGGGCTTCGAGCTCTCAAGGCCCAACCGGCGTGGTCGATTTCTGAAAGGCTTAGGAAGCGGCATCCGCGCTCGCCGAGGCGGATACAAAAGCAGCTCAAGGCTGCGAGGCATCCCGTTAGCTTTTGACGCCTTCGACGCAAGAACCGGCCCATCTTCATGATTGCGAGATCTTCACCGGGTTGGCTTCGTGCCGCCGATATGATGAAGCCAAGAAGCTTTCCTTGGGGACCCCGCGCACTTCTCGGGTTGAGCTTTATCGCGAAACCGCCGGAGGTTCGCAAAGTTTTTCGAGGTCGGCGACGAGGTCGCCGGTCTTCCCGGTTTTGACGACGATGTCATCTACGTAGACCTCGATGTTATGGCCGATTTGGTCGTCAAAACAGGCGTACATGCATCGCTGGTATGTAGCACCCGCGTTTTTCAAACCAAAGGGCATCATTACGTAACAAAATGAGCCGAACGGGGTGATGAAAGAAGTCGCGAGCTGGTCAGACTCTTTCATCGGGATCTGGTGATAGCCTAAGTAGGCGTCCAGAAAGGAGAGCGATTCACACCCAGTAGTGGAATCGACGACTTGGTCGATCCGGGGCAGAGGAAAATGGTCCTTGGGACACGCCTTGTTCAGGCTTGTGTAGTCAACACACATCCTCCATTGCCCGGATTTCTTTTTTACAAGGACAGGGTTGGCGAGCCACTCGGGGTGGCGTACCTCTTTTATGAACCCTGCTTCCAAAAGCTTGGCCACCTCTTCCCCTATAAGCCTGCGCTTCTCTTCGTCGAAGCGGCGCAGGCGTTGGGCAACCGGCCTTGCGTCGGGTCGGATGTTCAAGGTGTGCTCAGCGACTTCCCTTGGGATGCCAGGCATGTCGGAAGTCTTCCATGCGAAGACGTCACGATTTGCCCGGTGGAAATCGACGAGCGCGCTTTCCTATTTGGCGGGGAGGGCGGACCCTATCCGCACGGTCTTCGTCGGTCTTGGATCGACATGCGATCCCCTTCGTATCCTCCGCAGACTCGAAGGACCCCGCCCCGACTTATAGGCCGAGGACGAACTCGAGGCTTCCCTCCGTAGTTGTTGAGCTCGGCGACGCAATGACCGGCCGGCTTACCGAGAAATTGCCCGGCTCGCGGCTTGAAAGCGAGTACGAAGGATGAGGCCACAGTAATGACACCCGTGTGCCCCGGATCTTCAACTTCAGTGCGATAGCCGGGGACCGCCATGAACTTGGCGTAACACGGCCTCCCAAGATGGCATGGTAGGAACCCGCGAACCCCACAACCTCGAGGCGCAGGATTTCGGTCTGCGGAAGTTTCGTCCCCAAAGGTGACGGGCAGTCGACCGCCTGCGAGAGGGTGGTCCTTTCTTGCTCGGGATGACGCCGTGGAATGGCGCCTTTGCCTTGGCCGTAGGGTCGGCGGGGATCCCAGTATGCCGAAAGGCGTCTCGACATACATGATGTTGAGACCACTGCCACCGTCCATGAGGACCTTAGTGAGGCGCTTCGACCCTATGATGGGGTCGACGACGAGTGGGTACCTTCCCAGCGGGGCGTGGTGAGGTGGTCCGTCCGATCAAAGGTGATCGGGACTCGACCACCGGAGGTACTTCGACCCTGGGGTCACTGTGCACCTCGCGGGTAGGCGAGCTTTTGCCGCCGCCAGGGCGAACTCTCCAAATTTCGGCCAAGATCATGAGGCATCCGCCGACTCGGGAACCCGCCGTCGCCTTTTCTCCCCGGCCTCGGCCCGGTCACGCTTTTTCCTTTACCCCGTGGCTGCGTGGGGTTTCGAGAGGAAGCGCCAGACTTCGCATGATCCAGATTTTGTGCTTGACGGTGCCCGTGGTTCAACACGTGCTCTCCATCAGTTTTCAAAGTGGTTCGACGACTGCCGCCTGCTTGTTAGGGCGGCTTGCGGCCGGTATGCTGACCGTGGTGGTCTCATGGACTGCTTCCTTCCTCCTTCGTTTGTCGGGCGATCGAAGGAGCGGTGGGCTCGGAGCAGACTCTTGTTTGGCCTTCCCTTGTCAAAGATGGCTCCCACGGCCTCGCCGGGGCGCGTGGTTAGTGGCAATGTCGAGCGGCTCCTTGGTGGTCTCGGGTTTGAGGCAACCCACCAGGACCAAGGCCCCGCGGTCGTGTCAGAGATGAACGCCCCAACGACGCCGTGCGCTGCCGATGTCCGGGAGTTCATTACATCATGGGAGAAGCGCCGGATATAATCCCGAGCTGCTTTCTCGGCCGCCGCTTGCAGCTTTTAAGGTCCCAAGAGTTCCCAGGCGCTTTGTATGCGTCTCGAAGTTACCGACGAAGACGTTTTCAAGTCGGCCCACTTTTGATGGTCCCGGGGCGGTACTCGAGCTGTGCTCGAGCCGAGTCCGCTAAGTAAATGGGGAGGCATCAATGATAAAAAGATCATCAAGAGCCCGCACCGCAGGCAGACGAGCAATCTTCCACCCAAACACCGGGTTCGCTATGCCTGTATTTGGTTATGTTAACAGTGCTCGAAATCCAAGGGAAATCACCGACGGATCTCCCGAGAGAACGCCTGGGGTCCTGGGCCTTTTGGGCTTGGACTACGGTCACGGCGTCGGCTGCTATCCGCGACCTACAAACGGGCCCCAGCGCCGGCCGCTATTCTCCTCGCGTCGAGGGTGTCGCGGTAGTCGTGGTGAAGCCCGAGACGCTGGCGCGCTGGAGTGTAGGAGGCCCGAGGTCAGCCCGATCGCAAAGGGTTTCCCGCTCTAGCGACGAAGTCCGGCTTGTGGTTCTGGATGAGACCCCGAGCGATGAGTGCCGAGGTCGAAGATGCGGTCAGACGGCGGACGCTTCTACCACTCTCCCGAGGTGCTGGTAGGTGACCCTGGCCTTAGGCTCGTTGGGCTCGGGGATGCTGCGGAGCAGTATTGCAGCCGCGGCGAAGTTCTGGCTAGGATGGGGAAAGCACGGGGCATCAACCGGCTCATCCGCCAGTTGTTGGTGTACCCGGCGCGCACGCATGCGCGCACCGCCTAGTACTTGTGGAGGCGCGAGTTGGCTTGGCCCCTACCGTCGACCGCTTTGCTCCACCGGGCGGCTTGTACCTCCAGCCTCCCCCGCCGGTGAAGCTCCTCGTCAGGCCTACTGTCGGCTTTGGGCGGGCGCCCGGCTCGTGAGCGCCGGTGGCGCCCTCTTGACTTGAGAAGTAGCGACCCATCGGTCGCTTCACATCGCCACGCTTGTATTTGCGGAGTAGAGTTCTTCCGAGGCTTGCTCTGTGTCAGAGCCGGAATCACCGTCGGAGGAACTCTCCAGTATCTCGTGGACGGAGGCTGGCACGTAGCCAGCCATTGCCACGAAATGTGAGCCTGCGGGACGTGGTGGCGCCGCCCGCACAGGCGCGCGCGCGGTGGGTGTCGGCGTCGAAGCCGGCACAGGATCCTCGAGCCAGAGGTTGTCGAGGGTGCAGGCGATGTGGTCCAGGCACCCAGCGGGGGCCTGGCTCTGGGGCGCAGCGGGAGCAAGCTCGAGCTTTCCCGCCATGCTGGCGACGAAATCAAGGGAACCGAAGCGGATTCGCTCCCGACGAAAAGCGCCATGGTGAAGGAATCCATCAAGGAAGCGAATGGGAGTCCGGAGACGCTGATGACGCGCGAGGCCCCTACCTGGCGCGCCAACTGTCGGTGTTTCGAGAACCGGCAAGTAAATTTGTAAGTCTTGAGGGGCCCAAGGCCTGCTTTCTCAATGGTTAGACCCAAAAGAGAGAAAAGAGGGTCTAAGATTTATACTGGTTCGGGCTGAACGTCCCTACTCCAGTTCGTGAGGTGGTGTGTGTTTTTATTGATGCTGGCGAGTTCGTCGAGTTACAAGCGAGGGCTTCGCTAGAGCCCCGAACGCCTCGTATACAGAGGTCGGATGAAGAGCTACAAGTGCGGGGAGCTCGGAGCTAGGGACGCGTCCGAGCTCTTTGTGGGGTTATCGGCTGCTGGGTTCGAACGTTCTCTGTTTGTGTTTACAGTGTTTCGACCGCCTACGCCGTGTTTCGTTGTCGTTCGGGGGTCGTCCGCTCCGAAGGGCCAAGCCTCCCCTTATATAGCCTAGGGAGGAAGGTTACATGGGAGCGTGTAAAGGAAAAAATGGATGGGGCTGCCTACGCGCTAGGAGTCTGATCTTCCGCCTCGGTGTCTGGTGGCTGGACTTGACTTTTGACGGGTAGTCACACGTCCTGTGTTGAGTTGGTGGTGGCGCAGGCGCCGCTCGGTCCGCTCCTCCGGAAACGGCGACCGCCCTCTGCATGTGTCGTGCCGACGTTGGGTGTGTCACCTCGAACTGTCTTGGGAAGGCGCGAGTATCCCATCTCGGCTCGGCCATGACGAGTCGCTGCGCTGATTAGGTAGATGACCGCGAGAGGCCTTCGATGATTTGACGCCTACTCGCTGACGAAGATGGCTTGAGCTCGTTTCGTTCTCGGCCTGTCCGACCTGCTGGTCGGACATCCTCGATCGCCATTGCCGTAGTTGGTAGGGCTTCCGACCTGTAGTGTTTGGTCGGACCACTTTCTGGGGTTGGCTTGGTCGGGAACCGAACGCCCTCGTATGGGCTGGCTCGATTGGCCTTCCAGGCGCTTTGATTCCTTTGGAGTTGGCTTGATCGGAGGCCATGGGACCCGAGTTTAGGACGCGATGGCGCCCATATGCCTTTCCTGGGCCGCTGGGGATACCTATGTGTTGGGTATCCATCAAGTAGTTTAGAGGGTAAGGAGGGAAGGTTGGTTTCTTCTGCCTTCGATGTTTGGATTTAAAGAGAAAAGCTTAGTGATGAATCCCTTTGGATTGCTTTTACTGTTGTGTTCAGTTTCGTTGGATTCTCTGGTTTTTGTCGGTTATCGTGGGTTGCCTTGTAGAGAAAACTATTGTAGTTGTTGTTTTCTCCATTTAAGGAGCTTATTGAAGTTTTCTTAGTGCAAACCTTAAATCGTGTGGATCATCGGTGTTAAGGTTTTATCGAGAAGGATTTGGTTGATCATTTGGTTTTTCCCATGCATTCCTTTTCCTTCCTAGAAGTTGTAAATCTTGAGATTTGTTTAAGGAGTTGTTTCAGTTGGAGTTGGGAATTCGAGTGTCGAATTCTCTCATGACTTATGGTGGAGTTTTCTGGAGAGAGAGATGGTTTTTGTTGTTGCTCATGCTTAAGAATTGTGGTTCTTCTTTAGGGAGTGGGTATGTAACCCACGAGGCTGTTCAAGGTGTTAAGTGCATGATGAGTAGTTGAGCTTCCAGATAAGGAGGGTCACTAATTTTGTTAAGAAGAACTTGTTGGTTATTTAAAGGCAACCAAATTTGTTGTATGGTATAGAATGATTAACTGGAATGGTAAGTGGTTCTACAATGAAAAGTTGATTAGAGGTAATACAATGGTCGTGACTTGTAGAATCGATTGGAAGTTCCGAATTTGTGCTCCTGTAAGTCTAATATTGATCAGGATTGAAAGGGTCTAGAATCTTCTCGGGGTGAATTTATTATAGTAAGATGTTGATGTAAAGTACCGGAGTATATTAGCGCAAAGGCATGAGAGTTGTTGATTTATGTTGCTTATGAGCTAATTAAAGGGTGGATCGACAAAATGATTTAATTGATGTGAAATTAAAGAATGAGTATATGGAATGGTTGTATAATGATGGGGTTTTCGTCATGGGAAAATGTTGTGATGAAGTATGTTTCATGGAGAAGATATTTAATTTGGTGGAGCAGTTATTGATTACATGATTTTCTAGAGTGCATGACTTTTTGGGGTAAGACGCTCTGATTAGTGCGCAATAGAACTCCCCTAATTAAGTCGCGGAGTTGGCTTGATGATTGAAGCGAGGATGAAAGAGTAGTTTTGGGAGGTAATCGGCTGATGGATTCTGAAATATATATTTTTTTAAAAATATCGAGTTTCTCCCTGGTGCGCATTTCATTTGCATTGTTTTGAGATTGTTAAAAATGGTTTATGCGATGTTAAAGAATCGGGTTTTCCTTGACGATTTGGCTTCGGAAGAGAAAGCAAATGATGATTGGGTTCTATCAAGTTTCTCTCCAAAGTGAATTGGAGCGCTTTGGGTTTGGTTGTTGCATGTGGTTCAGTTGGTTCAATAGAATTGTATTTCCTCTGCATTCTAGCTTATGTTAAGAATATGGATGCTCATGGTATACTGCTGAATATCAGTGGTCCTTTGGGATATTGGCCTATTGATTGATTTTGACTGAGTTCTTGCATGAAAAGTTGCACTTGATTGAGCTAAGTCAAATCGTGTTGTTAATAGTTGGAGTTGGAGGTTTGGGTTTACCGTTTGCACTCTTTTGAGTTATGGTGTGGATGTTTTGAGTTTGCAAAGAAGTTTTGTCCCTTGTGGACTTTGTTCTTTTGTTGTTATTGTAATTTGGCTTTTCGTTTAATTCGGGCCTAATTTCTTAAAAGGGGGAAGAGTGTAATACCGCAAAATCGTTTTTCCCGGGTTTCGCCGAATTGTCTTCATTTTGTTGATACGAGGATTTGTTCGGAGAAGAGTTTTGTCGCCATTGCTTATTAAAGGTTTTGAGTTTTTCGTGAAATACTTATCGGAATGGGTGTTTCTCCGTGCCATTTAGTTTTATGCGTGAGTTGTCTATCTTGATAATTGTCGCTTTCGCTAAGAATTTAATTTTGATTTGCGCTAATGGTTAAAAGTGGAAATTTGGTTTTTAGGAGGGTTTTTGGGAAATTTCCTTTCCTCACCTATCCTCTCTCTCTCTCCTTCTTTGTGTGGATGAAAATGCTTGGGCAGATTTTTCCCACCAACATTGTCCCTTGTCAAGGCCCACTCCCTGGCCGATTTTCCTCTTGGTCGGCGCCCATCACCTCCTGGTCGGCCTCTCTCTCTAGGCCGCCCAGACCATTAGCAACTTGGAGCAGAGAGCAGCCCCTCCTTGCTCTCCTTCCCTCATGGCGTCTCCTCCATGCGCTCTCTCCCGGGCTCGGAGTTCTTCCTCTCTTGAAGTACCAACAAAGATGCTTCAGTAAAAGCAAAGAACGCAAATAGAAGATCACCCACTACCCGAAGGCAGCCCACTTTGCTCTCCCCGGCTTCCCTCTCAGCTGGCCAAGAAGAAGCAGAGGCAGTAGCAGCAAAGAAGGTTTGGCCACCAGCCAGCGCCTCTCTCCCCCTCCGGTCGTCGCGCCTCCCTCGGCCTTGGTGCTCTGCTGCTCCACCTCCCTTCCTCCATGGTCGCATGAGGAGGTCTTTGAGGTATATTCTTCTTGGGGTCCAACTTGCATGCCAAGTGTTTGTGCAAATGCTTAGCTAGAATCCTTGTTTTGAGATGCATTAGTTGAGTGGATCCTCGGATCCCGATGCATGTGTGCTTGCTATGGGCATGTTAAATTCTATTTAATGTCATCCTTTTGGTTTTTTAGCCCTGTCAAATTAATTGTGGTATTTGGTTCCTTTGCGCATGCTAGGTGATTGATGAAATGCCTAGAAGGTTTAGATTATTGGTATTGCAGTGAGTTAAGTATGCAAGGTTGAGAGATGGCTTTGAAATGCTAGAATCGATGCATTGCTAATTTATGTGTATGAATCCGATCGCAACAGAGCATATTAACCTGTTTTCTGTTATTCATTTGAGCCATTGAGGGTAGGCCACGTGTTATTAAGTTAACCAATTTTTGTGGTTTGTTGTTTAAAGCTATATTTATGGTATGTGTTTTCATTTCAGACTTTCCCTACTCTTGGGAGGTCATGCTGATGTGATACCTTATTATACCTTTTCCTATCGCAGTATGATCATAAGGCTGCATGGTTCATTTCGTTGAGACATAGAATCCGATCGATGATCTTGAATTGTCAGTTTTTATGCTCATGAGTTAGGTGTGTAGTTTTTGTGCAAGGTGATTTATGGGTGTAAAAAGATGTGCTTAAAATGGTGAAGGACCTAGAGTTATTAATGCCATAGTTAATCTTGAAATGTATAAGTCCCATATTGAGGAGTGTGCTAGTATACTCTTGTTTAACCATGCTCCTTTAATTTCTGTTAAGTTGTGATTGTGACAATTGTGCCTTGCCCTATCTTGGGTTGCTGTTCTTTAGGGTTGGTGGTTTCTAGCGCCAATGGGCCGTCGCCGCCGCCGAGGTTAAAGGCAAGTGCAACCCGTATATGTCTTATAGGGTGTTTAGTTCATTGCTTGTGTTATGTATATGCTTACCCTATGGTTGCACTCGTGTTTATAAGCATGTCTAGTAAGCTAATTATCTTTTGATAAAAGGGGTAAGTAATCTGATGCAAGTGTATCGTTGTTTGAACGTGTTATGATTTGTTTGATGAACTTTATATGCCTTGCCATCATGAAATTTTGCTGCATCCCTGGATTGAATGCTATGAGCGCTTTTTATGAATTCGCCTAGATGCCGTGGATGACGCTCTTGCTAAATCTTACTTTCATATTTACGCTCACTAGTTTGATAGGCTAGTGGAATACCGAAAGTATAGAATTAGATTGCGAAAATGGATTGATTTTTGATCAAGATAGATGGAATTAGTAATTACTCGAGTAATGGTGATGTGAGTATGAATATGAATGTTGAGGAGGTAATTACGAGTATTGAGAATGCGATTATTGAGTGTTGCAAATGTGATTATGAGTGTTGAGGATGTGAATGGTAATTTATGGATGTGAGGAGTGGCTGATGTTTATGTATTTAGCTATGGCTATGCAAATGTGAGAAGTGAATGTAGTTTGCAAATTGGTCTATGTTAATTGCATTTGTGCATTCATGATGGAAGAGGCGACCCATTCGACAAGGGCCTCTGTGTTCATAATGTAGTGAACACGAAAGTCCTACCTCGTAGTCCCATTCATCGAGGTGAATGGGAGCGAGACAAGAAGAGTAGGCACCTTCCATCTACGGGATGGAAGGGACGTGAGGGTGCACACCGACGGTGGGCACTCTAAGCGTTCTGCAAGACGATGCATGGAAATGAGCATTCATGTGCATTGCATCTTTAATAATGAGTGTTATGGTAAAAGGTGTGTCATATGGACGGTGATTATGGTATATATTCATCTAAAATCAGGAATAACCTAAATATACAAAAATATTTAATTTTTGAAATGCGATCAATTATTTGGATTAAACATTGATTAAACCCTATTATGGTCTTTAATACAAATATGTGCACAGAAGGTATAAAATAATAAAATAAATTGTTAAATGATGAATAGACCAAGATGAATTAAAATTTGCAAAAACATTTAATCTTTGAGTCATGGAGCAATTATTAAAATTTGAAATAAGATAAACGCCTATTATGGACTTTATTGCACATATGGAAAATATAATCCATAAAAATAAATAAATAAATTTTAATGTGTCTCTGGAATCATAATAAACTTAAAAATGCAAAAACATTTAAATGTTGAACTTAGTTTAAATTATTGATCTATAATCACTAGTAAATCTTGATATGACCATTAATAAAAAATAAAAGCATAATAGCTCATAAAATAATGAAATAATTTGCATTAAGTTCTGGAAACAAAGAAGGACCCATGTATGTAAAAAATATTTAAGATAAGATTTAATTTACATTCTTTTAATTAAAATAAATGTAAATTATAGCAATAAACAAATATATATTCCATTGTGATTAAAGTCAAAATATTGTAAAAATTATATTAAAAACATTCCTAGGATTTCACTCTACTAATACCTGAAAATGAATAAAGAATCATGTATAGTGTAGTCGTAAACTTAAAATGAATCTTGGTCGATTTAATATTAACATTGTGATCACTTGTACTATTTCATCAGCAGATTAAATAACACGTCTAAATCCTGAAATTTGTAAAACTAGTTTAAAAACATTCTACAAAGTTTGTTCTACCATAATCTAGAGAAAGAATCTTACTTCAACATAGTTTATGTATTAATCATGTTGGTTCAATAAGCCTAAGTATTCACATTTCAGTGATCCGTAAAATGAATCGTCGAATGTTAGTTGTGAATGTGAAATCAATGATTATAATATTTGTATCACTAAAACCTTCTCAAATATTGTAAGAACAATACTAGTAACCGTAAACAATAGATCTGACATACGTAAAACTAAGTATCCACAATATCGATCAAAGATCAAGCACTATTCATTCACAATGGAATATGGTCACTTAAGCCTTTTCAGTAGCTTGTAAAATATCTCGTCTAAATGTGAATATTATGAAGAATAGTTTAGAAATGATCTTTAGGATATAATCTATAATAATCTAGAAAAATATTCTTATTTTAACTTGCTTTGAACCTGAATCCTGATAATGCAAAACCCTTAAGTATTAATCATTCGCTTCACCATTCTCGCCGATCCCGTATAACGTGAACTTTATAATACCACGTAAGCCTTTTCAGAAATGAATATAATGAATTATCTAAACCCTAAAATTTATAAAATCAATTTAGAGACGTTCTCCAAAGTATAGACTACCATAATATGTAGAAATAATCTTATTTTGTTATGCTTTAAATATTAATCCTGTTAGCAGAATAACCTAAAGTATCATGATTGCTGAACTTGGTAATGTGAGTAGTGAACTTCGGTAACAATGAAGAAATCTATAATTAAGATGTTTGTATCACCAGAACCTTATTAAAAAGCACGAAGATATAACCAGTAACCTATCTTAATAGGTCCAGTATATTCGGACTAAATCTTATGCAATGTTAATAAGAAATGAATACTATTCACATATATGCATTATACAACAAATTGATTAATGCTTAATTCTATTAATCTAAACAATTTTTGCATCTTGAATTCGATATTATAAATAAAAGAATACATAAAAGAAACCATGAATCATTCAAACTGCTAACAATTTGAGCGTATACACTTAATTAACTAAAATTGAAGAACATGAGATTGTTCAATTCAACCCTATAACACACCTGCTCTTTATTGCAAGTTTTTATTTGATTTGCTATCTATTTTCTTTTTGCCCTTGTTAGAGATAGTTATTTGCTTTATTTCTGTTGTTCGACGTGTAGAACTAGACATTACTACCCTCGTCGTCGTCAACGCCGGCTACGACCACGACTTCGTCGTAAGCGACAAATAAGCAAGGCAAGCACCCCTTTGATCATATTGATCCCAGAATTTATTTTTCTTCTGTTTTATCAAATGATTTCATGCATGCGTTTATTTTTAGTAAATTCGCTATTTTGTGGTTTTGGTAGTTATACCTGTTGATTCATGGAACCTCCTTGATAAGTATGAATATGTGAACCTTGATAACCATAGAAAAGGGTTAGACAATATATAATGTTAATTTTGGGTATAAGCGATTTAATAATCATGCTTAGCCATGCTTTAGAATCAATAATGAATCGATGATGATGATAATGATGATGATGATGATCAGATCAAAAGTTTCTTGAGAAATGGAAAATGCGTTTGGGTTTGATTCTGTTGGATACTGATATTTTGATAAAAATACCAAACAAAACTATGGTTTGGATATGGGCAATTATTGGCAATAGCCGGATGTACAAGAGGGCTTGTATGTAGTGTAGGGTGGAGTATTGCCCGTGTCGAATTAAGGACCGAACGTCGTGTTGTATGATCCAAGAAATCCGTGCAACCACAAGTGTTGGGATGGGGCAACCTTAACTTATTAAGTTGCTTAGATCTGGCTTTGCACATTGGTAAGCCGAAGTAGTACGGGCAACCCATTTTAGGTTGTTCGAAGGGGTGCCCACACCGAGGTGTTGGGAACAACATTTGCCGATATAACGGTGTATGCCTTGCTGTGGGAAGAAACATTTATTGCAGGGGTACTGCTCATTTTTCTATTTTCAAACAGACAGGGTATGTCTGCCTTACGTGATTCTTCTGCCATAGCAAGGATTCCCGTCACCGTCGCTGGTGCAAAGTTAGATCTAGGTAATGTAACGGTTATGTATGATCGTCTCGCCGGCACATACCTATTGGAGGCATGTGTCGAAATGGCCTAGCGAAAAATGTGGATCATTACTTGTGGGTAAAGCTGTACACCTCTGCAGAGTTTAAATCTAATCGATTAGCCGTACCCACTGTTATGGGTGTCTTGGTGAACTGATGCGAGTTAGACTTTCATATTTTCTAAAAATGGGTTTTGGGTTGAAACCTTTTTTGCAACTGTTATTTCATATCAATGGGTTGATATTGATGGATTATATGAATTGAATTATTGGATGAATGTTCATATTTTGAAGTCAATGGGTTGACATTATTGGACTTTATACTTGGATTATGAATCTGATCAATGAATTATTGGACTACTGGATCTTTGGATTATTCAATGCTTGGGAGCAGATGTGAGTATCATTTATGCTTTACTTATTTCTTATCAGCAATCTTGCCTTTACAAATTCCGTTTGACAAATTGCAAATTGATTTACAAATTAAATTCTGCTTTATGCAAACTTAACCTAGAAGCCTCCTTTGACATGACCTGCATTTATTGCATTTGCAAATACCACCTTAAGTCTTGCGGAGTACGAAAGTACTCAACCTTGCTTATTTACCATTTTTAGGTGATCGCAAAGTTTCAAAGAATATCTTTTTGTCGCAGGTTACGGGAAATTTCAAGATAAGCCATCTTTCTAGGGGTTAGCAACTTGTCAGTTGCCTGAGGGTTGGATGGGTACACTACAAGATTTGCTTCTCCTGTGCTATAAATATTTACTCTAAATTGTAAAATAAATTGTAATCATAGCTTCCGCATTAATAATATGATGTATGGTTGTGATTCCAATTGTTGTAAATGTGCGTACTAGCTACTGATCTAGGGACTAGTACGGGAAAGCACATTAGATTTCCGTTTTGGCATTCTTCGCCTAGAATGCTAAAAACGGGGTCGCTTAGTGCCCTTATGCTTGGTAGGCTCTTTGTGCATACTGGGCATCCCCGCTTTTGTTGCCAAGTCGAATAAGAAGAGAGGCAATCGAGAGGCAGGTGATCCGGTTCTACACCGGTATGGCGCCGATGGACACCTACGCTTAGCGGTGCATGGTATGTCTCAGATAATTATTTCATTATGATTTCATATGCATGGTACTAACTTTCGATTACAGAGGTGAAAGTGGCGCTGTTCCCCACTACATAGACATATCTTGAGGACACAGAGTGAGGATCCTACACACCGATCGGCTATGCACCTAGGCAAATGATCGAGAGGCTTGTAAGTTGTTTACTCTATTATGAAGTAATCTGATTTTTCAAATTATTGTATTAACAACATTGTGATGCAGGAGAAATATGGGAAAGAAATGGATCGACGCCATGGCCCAGACTACAACTGGAGGAGGGAAGACCTAGATGTCGGGGCATTGTACCAGAGCAGTGGAGGCAAGAGACATGGAAGGTGAGATCATTCGCCCTTCTAAAAGTTGTCAGAAATTATGATATGATTGTGAGTGTCTAGTTGCAATTAATGAATATATTTGGTTTCTAATGTCTTGAAGGTATGCAATGTTCAATGGCGTTGTAGGACTCGACGTTGCTTTGAGCCAAGCAAGAACGCCACAATCATCACAGCGCAAAGATTCGCTTCCTCTCGAGAGACAAAGCTTCATCAAGAGTCATGTGCAATCAAAGGAACAATTGAGGCAATGAGGAGCGCCTAGCGCAACAAAAGAGGAGGAGATGAGAAATATGAGAAGGCAACAAAAGTACTTTCACCTTTGTGCGGAGTAAGTTAAAAGGTTCAATTTTAGTGATTAAGTGTTTAGCTAGACAATTTTAATTAGACACCAATGTATGAGATCTAACACGTTGCTTATGTAGGAATGCTTCTCGCAAATGGGGACTCAGTTCAGCTTGCATAGCCCGACCTCCTCCTCATACTTCCCGCCACCTCCACCACCACACAGTACATACATATAGTTTTCCATTTTGTTCTAGTTATTTGCAATTCAAGACTAACATCAAATTATATATGTCCTTTCTACAGGGTTCGACCCCACATGCTCGACAAAGCTCCCCGGATGTCGATGGTTTCCTCACGTCTGGAGGTAGTGCACATAACTCGAACAACCCTGAGAGTTAGATCTTTTGTAATATGACTTGAGCAGGAAATGTATATATGTGATGTGTTGGATGTGTTGACTCTGTGAAACATAGTCAATTCTGGTTGAACTCTAGTTCGCTAATTTGATGTGAACAATTTAACAAGGAATATTAAAAAAAGTACCTGTGATCCCAGACTTGACAAGGATGGTCATCAGTTTCCTTTATAAGTTTATTTTTTTTGGATTTTACACATAAGGCCATAATTGCTACTCAATTGATTTTCCATGCATGGTGTGTTCACTTTCAATATCATACCAAGCAGCCAATAGTTGATTACAGCATCTTCAAAGCATGCTAAATTTTACGCTTCTCAAATCGTAACGTTTGCTCCAAACGGCAGGACGACGCCCGTATGTTATCACTTGTGTAGGACTACCGTTTCGAGAGCATCGGAGAAAAGCGGCGACGCTTGAAAATATCGGCACCTCCCAAAGATTTTCGCCGTCGACATTTGCCAACGAAAATATCGAGATGCCCAAGATTTTCGTCGACTAGCGTTTTACGAAAATATTGGGAGATGCCCAATATTTTCGCTTAAAGAAATGCCCAGCCGATTTAAAATATCGGGCATGTCCTCAGATTTTCGCTTCAAGAATGCCTCAGTCGCATTTAAAATATTGGGAAATGCCCAATATTTTTGTCGGCGGACTATGCCGACGAAAATACTGGTAGTATTTTCGTTGGCTAACTATGCCGATTTAAACTATCGGGTATTTTGGTCGGCTACCTAGGTCGACGAAAATATAGGTATTATTTTCGTCGGCAACCAAGATCGATGAAAAAAACGGCCATCGGATTTTTTATTTCGGCTTAGGTCGACCGATTTAAAATATCTTATTTTCGCTTGGTGACCAAATCTAAAAAATCATGTTTTTGTCGGATTATTTTCGCTCGCTTTTTTCCGCTTCAAGAAGTCGATTTAAAATGAAAATAGCCATTTTCGTCGAGAAAACCCTTATTATCGTCGGTTCATGGCCAACGAAAAAATGTTGGGTTCCTGTAGTGACTACCTCCATTATAATTGTAGTAGTGCCGCCCCAAAGCTAAGTTTCTCAGAAAATTTATTTTTCAGCACTTGTTTGATCAAGTGGGGTTTTGGTTAGATCTTTTAGAGAAAAAATTAGTTGTTGATCATTCACTCCCCTCTAATCACCATTTCTGATCCTTCAACTAGTTTATCAAAGCCTGGTTTTGCCTTTTCTAGATCTTGATAGACAAGTATTCCACCAAGCCTCCAATGTTCTCTATGGTGGTGTCGACGATCGGGATCGCCTGACCGCAAATATGAAAACAGGGTTAGTGTAAACGGGGGACCCAAAAAGCACTGCGCTCAACGATGGATCGGACGTAGGTCGGGGCGAAGCGTCAACGAGCAAGAGACAGTGAGTTATACTGGTTCGAGCCCCCTTGAGGGTAATGACCCTTACTCGGTCTTCTCCGAGGCGAGGAATTCACTATCTTGAGTACATGTGGTCTACAGCTCGAGCTTGAGCATCTTTTGTGTGTCTAATGGCCTATGGTTGGTATGTTTTTCTCCCCCTTCGTCACTCTGCTTCAAGGGATTTTATACCCCTCCCAGCCGTTGCCAGAAACGGCCAGGAGAGATTCCCGGGGACGTGCATGTCGTGCATTGAAGACGTCTTTAACCGCCCCGTAATCGCCGCCCACGTTCGCCTTAACTCCTGGATCTTCGGTCTTGGTAACCGCCGAGTAAACGCACGCTCCCGAGCCGAGGTCGAGGTCGTGCGGGGTCGGGATCCCCCACAGCCCAAGGTCGAGGCCGTGCGGCAATCAACGTCGCTTAGGTTGTGGTCGGGGCCCCTTGCTGCATCACCCGAGTTGGGACCCTGCTGACCGTGCGTTGACCTTGCCAGAAGTTTCCCAGCCCCCGACAGGTGGATTATCCTTTTTGAAATCCAAGATGGAGTTATTATACATCATTATTCAGGGATTTTCAATCGGGCAGAAGGTGAAACTCCCGTATGAGGTTCCTACGGATTAGAACATTAATGCCACAAATGATGTTGAGGTAAACGCTAAGGCAAAGAATATTCTCATACAGTTTTTTAGAAAATGAGCTTATCCTCCTAACCAAAAAATTCTCCCATACATACAAGAGAGTGAGAGAGAGGAGAAGAGGTGGATCTATCACTTACTTCAAGTGTGGTGGTCCCAACCACATTCAGGCAAATTGCCCTAATCTAGGGAATGGGAAGAACTACGGCAGTGCAAACAAGAATGACTACACTGACAACAACCACAACAAGAAAGCTCCAGCTCAAAACCACACGCGTGAGAAGAAGTACCGCACGTTCACGAAGAATAAGAAGCTCCTCCACCTCGTCCTCACCGCACTCGACGACATCTCCCTCTCTGACACCGGGAGATTGAGCAATGATGATGGAGAGGATGATCTGCAAGAGAAGACCAAGGGTGGCGACAACTTCATCGATATGTGCTTCATGGCTGACAAGAACAGCATCAGTAACAACGAGCTCTACAGGGAGTCAGATGAGGTACCTTCCTATGATGAGCTTAATGATGCATTTTGTAAGCTTGGAAGATTTCATGCTAGAGCTAGGGCTAGGTGTTCAGAGCTGAAGATGAAGGTAGATGACTTATCACAAGATCTTGCTTCACTTACATCTAGTTCCTCCTATGATACTGATGATTACTCTCTGTGTGATGCCTTACTTGTGGAGTTAGAGAACCTAAGTATCTTGCATAATAGTGTATTGTCTAATCTTGAGGTTCTTAGAGTGAAGGATGCTAGACTTTCTCATGCTCCTATTTGTACATCATGTGAAAATTTCCCTAGGTTGCTTACTGAGATTGATGATTTAAACTATCACTTTGAGAAGCTTTCTGCTAAGCTAGAAATGATGGACTTGAACAATTTACTTTTTAGGACCTAATCAACTCTTGTGAGAGCTATAGGCAATTAAAACTTGACAATGATGCTTTAAATATCAAGTGTGCAAATTTGAACAAGGACCTACTAGCTAAGTCACATGATGTTTGTGCTAAATGTGTTGATGTTGAGGAGAACATGGATAGAATCAATGAGGAGCTTAGGAATAAGCTTGAGGCCTAGATTTCTTGGATTGAGAATGCCAAGTGCGTCTCTTGTGAGGTCCTCAAGATTGAGGCAGTCGTGTATAGAAAGAAATATACACATGTTGTTCATTCTTCTACTTCTAGCTCTTCACCATCTTCTTCCCCCTATTCTTCATGTTCCTTTCTCTATCAAGAGTGTGATTACTTGATGAGCACCCTTGAGAAGTTTGTTGGATGCAATAAGGAACTCAATTTTATCTTAGACCAATCCAAAATTTGTAGATTCAACCAGGGTCTAGGATCTGATTCCTTGAAGTATGCTCAGTCACATCCTCCCACTATTACTTATGGCACCAAGGGTGGTGAGATTGTGGTTACACCTAGGTCGAGCATTACTGTGTTTCAATCAACAAGTGTTGTCTATGGGATTTCTGATGAGAAGATTGTACCTCCGATAGCTATAGCCTCTAGTAAGGTGAAGTATGCTTGCACCTTCTGTTAGAAGGATAGACATTTGGCTAAGTTCTATTTCAGGCATGCCAAGATCGCATGGTGTGAGCATGTTTGTGCTCTTAGGGGTATTCAAAGTCATCACCAGACTCCAAGTGCTCCTATGTCACCCATGGCTTCTAGATAGGCTAGAGAGTTTTCTGCTTTTTAGACAACGTCTAGGATTTGGTTCTAGAGCTATATGTGATTAGAATTTCATCGTCCTCTTGATATTCCTCATTTTTTCCATCGAGGTGGGTATCAACGGCGTGAGTTTGTTTCTACCAATAGGTGGTTTGGACTATTTTACTAGAATAGTCCAGCCTTTGCACATTGGTGGACCAATCCAACTCCAGCTCCCAGAAATGAAACTCACATTTGTGCTCAAGATCTTGTTCTTGTTTTGATCTCCTTCTTTCTTGATTTTTGATCTCTCTTATTGGTTTCATGTTCTCTTGATCTTTTGTTGTCAAGAATGAATGATTGATAGATGAATACTATGTAGATCATATCCCAATCATCTAGGCAGGCTCTCAAGTGATGGAAAAATTAGTCCAGTGACACTCAATTCGTTGGTTTTTAGCGATGTGTCTACGACATGTGAGTCAATCTGAATGTATGACAGTGGGCCAGGGTGTCATAAAGTGAATCACGAATTTTAAAGAGTGTCGCTGGCGCCAATCTCCCCTCAAGTGATCATCAAGAGATTTATCAAGAAACTAGTTTTTGACTTGAGAAGGAAGAACTTGTGGTAGATCTTGTTCTTACACTTTTGAGGAGTGTTTCTTTGGTATCCTTGCTTAGTGTGACATGTGGAAGATCATTTCAATCATCAAATTCCCAAGAGCAAGCTCAGGGTGAAGGTTTTGTATTTAACCAATTTTTGGTGACCCTTCCTTAAATTTGAAAAAAATAGAACTTTGACATCAATCCTTGTGATTGAAGATTGGAACAGGTTCCTGACATCATAGGAAGGTGCATACAAAGTTTCACGAATTTTGGATCATATAATCAAAAGTTACACCAATTTTTTGATATGAACTCGTGCTAATTTTACTGTTCACCTTGTTTTATTGTTCATCCGGTACTACTGCCATTATAACTACAATAGTACCACCCTAGAGCTGAGTTTCTTAGAAAATTTATTTTTCAACACTTCTTTGATTAAATGGGGTTTTGGTTGGTTCTTTTTGGGGAAAATTAGTTGTTGATCATTAACTCCCACTGATTGTCATTTTCGGTCCTTAACAATACCAAACACTATCCCTTACTTAGAGGAGCCAGAGAGTATGGGTATTGTGACACCCGTGGATACACCAATAGCCACAGAAAGTGGAACATGGGAGGGGTCTATCTCGCCTACATCAGCAAATGATGAGAGTGGGTTTCGTAGATATCGGAATCTCAACAACATCTACGGAGCGACAAAAAAAATCAAGGGCATGGATGAGCTATATATCCTAACTTTAGAAGGGATATCGTTTTATCATGAAGCTACATAAGAGCGGTAGTGGCAGGAGGCGATGAAGAGTGAGCTTGATGCCATTGAGAAGAACAAGACTTGGAATCTCACTGATTTGTCACTAGGGCATAAACCCATTGGGCTCAATTGGGTGTACAAATTGAACAAGCACTCGGATGGCAACATCATGAGATATAAGGTGAGGCAGGTTGCCAAGGGATATGTGTAGCGACATAGGATTTACTTTGACGAGGTGTTCGCTCCTATGGCACAACTTGAGACAGTGAGATTTCTGCTTGCCCTTGTAGCACAAAGTAGATGGGAAGTCCACCACCTGGACGTCAAGTCGGCATTCCTGAATGGCAATCTCTAAGAAGAGGTGTGCATTGCTCAGCCGGAAGGATTCATCAAAGAGGGTGAGAGGCACAAGATGTATAAACTCTCAAAGCTGCTTTACAAGCTACGTCAAGCCACGAGGGCGTGAAACATCTGCCTAGACAAGAGTCTCAAGAACCTAGGGTTTATGAAGTGTGCATAAGAGCAAGCCATCTACAAGATTTATAATGAAGGAGAATTACTTGTTGTTAATGTATATATAGATGACCTCATTTTTACCGGTATAAGTGCACGTGAAATCAAGTAATTCAAGCACCAGATGAGAAGGAGTTCAAGATGAGCTATCTCGGACTATCTAAATACTACCTTGAGATTAAGGTAGAGCAGAAGATAGGCTCCGTCACACTCAAGTAGTCAGCATATGCAAAGAAAATCATATTGCAAGCTGAGATGAGTGAGTGCAATCCAACAAGATATCCCATGGAGATGAACTTAAGCTTAGAACGAATGAAGATGGAGTCCACATTGATGTGACCAAGTACAGATGCATTATTGGAAGTATAAGGTACTTTACTCATACTTGACCGAACATCATGTATTCAATCGGGATTGTGAGCGGTACATGGAGAAACCTACTCAGCTACACATGCAAGCCGTGAAACACATGATCATGTATGTGAAAGGGTCAACCAAGTTTGGTCTTGTATAATCGATAGTAATTTGGTGAACAATATAGATGATAGAAAAAGCATGAGAGGTATGGTGTTCTACTTCAACGGGAATATAGTTGCTTGGGCATCTCAAAAATAGAAAAGTGTCGCTTTGTCATCATGTGATGCTGAATTCATGGCTGCTATAAAAGAAGCATGTAAAGGATGTAAAGGCATATAGTTGCGGTTTAAATAAGTGACATAACGGGAAAAGCCCCAAATCCAGTCATCTTGTACATTGACAACAAATTAGCCATCTCTTTGATGAAAAATCAGGTGTTTCATGGGAGAAGCAAACATATTGATACCCAGTTTCACTTTATTAGAGAATGCGTGGAGACAAGACTGATTATTGTCAAGCACATGTGCGCATAGAAACAACGTGCAGATATCCTCACGAAGGCACTTGCACGAGTCAAATTTAAAGAGATGTGGGATCTGTTGGGCATTAAAGATCTCATGCAACCAAGTCTAGATTGGGGCAGATTGTTTGGACTAATCGAACTTAGTCCGAATCAAATAAGGAAGAGACAAGCCAATTTTGCTTCAGTTTTTTGAATCATTTTCTAATTCTTAGAGCCATAGAATAAGGGTATAAATTCCTAGGTAGTCCTGAGGTCTGTAAGCAAGCAAGCAAAGAACTAATGAAAGTACTAGTTGTATTTTGTGCTTCTTTAGCATTTTATTTTGGTCTTGGTGTTCTATGCCAACACCCGACTCATCAAGGTGAGACCACATGGCGATGTGGCCTACCTACCGCTGGAGTCGTCGAGGTGAGGCGATGATGAGGTCTGACGAGGTGCAGTCACCTATGATGGTAGCCTAGATCTATTCACCGGCAGTGAAGACATGGCCCATAATCCATGGATCTAGGCATCTCTGTTCATTGGCCTGCTTCATTTGCCCTCTTTGGTTGTTAATGCTCGCCACTTGTTGATTCTGACCTTCCCCTCCTCGAGCTCAGTGTTGTCCTATATGCTGCCTACAGTGGCACCATGGGGTCTCTACACCGCACACACACATCATCCTCCTACCTCCTCACTAACCCAAGAGAAATGGTGGACGGTGGTGGTAGGAAGCAGCATGGTGGAAGGCAGTGGATCTAGAAGAGAGGAGGCGAGATGGGTGACGAATGGTAGTGGCACCGGTGAGTTATGGTTTGGCTCTCACTGGTGATGAACTAGGAGAAGAGAAGGAGAGGGAGGATAAGAAATGGTAGAGAAAAGATGAGTGACGAAGGGGAGGAAGAAGAAAGGGATTGGAGATGACACATGAGTCCATATTTGTTGTTTTATTTGCTGATTGGTTGCCGTGTTATCTAAAATGAGGTTATGTGTCAAATATCACTTACACGTATAATAACATGTATCATACTTTATGAACTACCACTTACACGTAGGCGCCACATCATGGGAAAACTGGATTTGAATGGCCTCAGAGGTAATATGCATGGTATTGATATTTGAGGGATGATAAGTCTCTGGTTTTATTGTAGACAACCAGAAATATGAATCGAGCCTCACTCATGCATTGGACTAGACATGACAACCATACTCCACTTAAGTGTATGCACACTACCACCAATAGTCCTATGCACGGAGTGTTAACCAAATGGCCCTCAACCAAATAAATATGAGCCACCTGATTGCACTGTACACACTTATACAACCAAGAGAGTTCTAATTCTTTTTTGAATAACCATATCGGGATTGAAACCAACTCTTATGGGCGTGGTACACGCTGGCCGCCTCAGAACCTTAGTATGCCCATGCCCACTAAGGGGTGTGCATCACAATAGATAAGGAATGATGGTTGCATGTAGATATGCGTCAAACGGTTAAGGACAATTCCAAGTACCCAAAAATATGGCCAGCACTAGTTCCCAAGATCAATACCTAGCGCCCACATTCCTGCATTCGAGATGCATCATTACACATACACACGTCTAAACATTTGATGTAGCATAGACATAGACTAGAAAGCTATTACAACTTTAATATTACAAGCACACAGCCAACCGGCCAAATATTACACACAAAAGTAAATTACAGTGGAAATTAAGCATAAAGCAAAAGTAGGATAGCGGTATGCCCATCCATAACTCAAAGGCAACCGACTAGGAAGAGCCCTAGTTCATCTATCCAAGTAGTCATCGAACCTCGGTGTGAAGTACAAATCATCGGAGATTTCTTCCGTACCTTCATCTATATATTATGAATTAAGTAACAGTGAGTACACGTATGTACTCGCAAGACTTTAGTGTATGGAAATAAAATACATGCAAGGTTAGTCCAAGGATATCAAGCCACTACACTATGTCTTATTTTTAGTATAAAGCAGACTTTATTTACAAGAGAGTAGTTCATCAAACGGTAACAAAATTGAAAGGAGCACTTATGAAAATAATAACAGTAAGTAAGGTTCAATACCATCATTACACAGCCCTCCATGACCACGAACAGTGAGTAAATCATAGCCAACCTTGGCTTACAAACATAGCAACTTGTCATAACACGATTTCCAAAACCTTTGCAAAAACAAAGCTATACTTGACATTACATCCCTGAGTTGCTCATGACCGCGAGCATGACTAATTAATTAGATTTAAATTTCTACAGAGTGTTCACTTTACCCACATGACACATTCTAGCAATCATGTCAACCATGCCTCATGATACTTATAGTACCCGATTTGTTAGATTGTGACGAAACTATTCAACTAGCTAAAGCCTAGCCCTGCACCAGCCTGATGATGTCAACCCTTTGCTATAGCACTGGAAAGCCAGACCCGTACACATAGTACTAACGATGGTTTACACCACATCACGTACTTTCCCCCATAGCGAGGCATACTCTATTATATTAAAATGCTTTAACCCCAACACCTCAATAAAGAGAGCACCTACGAATGACATTGTACCCTGGTGTGCCCTTACTAATTCGGCCTACCAAGATGCAAGGCTAAGCCCTAGCCAATCTACTAAGCTAAGATTATCCCATACTAGCACATGTGGTTGCACTATTTCACTTAGGTGATAGCGTCAAGTTCGGTCCTTAACTGACCCGAGCGAGAATCTCCCTCTATCTACCCGTGAGGTCCCTCCTCACGTCTCAAGTTTAAATAGTAACTTATCCGTGTCTAAACCATAAGTTTTCAAGTTGGAATTTTTTTATCAAAATACATGGAGACTATAACTCGGCTCCATACTTTTTAAAAATTGCTCAAGTTTGAATATAAGTGTAGATCAACATTTAAATGACATTCTAAGTGAGCATGGCTAAGCATATGTGTGAAGTACTTTGCATTCATTACCCATAGTGACACTAACTAATGTCTAAACCATAAGCTAAGGTTACAATAGTAGATAAACAAATGCCAAGGTAACGGTGAAGCATCAAATAGAAAGTATCTACTTGTACCCACAACATAGCAAGTTTAATGTAACATACGCGCATGCATATATCATTTGATAAAACAATATAAACTCTATAAAATAGTGGGATTAACATGATCAAAGGAGGGTGCTTGCCTTGCTGATCGTTGTCTAGTATGTAATTTTGATCGTGGGTGTTGTCGTCGTTGGCAATTCCCAAATCGTCGGTGTCTACTCGTATACAACAAGAAGTGTGGCAAATATATAAGACAAAATTGAAATCCATTAAATGAGTTGAGGGTGTCTTTAGGGTTCTGGAGTTATTGTTTCATGCATGACAGTTCCTTTAGTTCTGTATTTGCAGTTTGGTTCATGTATAGCATTTGGTCGTAAGGCAACTTTGGGTTCATTCTAAGGCACGATTTCTTGATTCTTGTAGATATATTGTTTTTAACTTTCAAATTTAAGAGCCTAAAATTATGTTTATGTATGTGAGTATTTTCGAATTTAAGAGGTTAAAGTTATATTTATGTGTGTGAAATTTCATTTAATTCAAGAGGCTAAAATTATTTGGATTTCTATTAAAATATTTAACTCCTACATGGTATAACACGATAAACTCAATATTTCACCCAAGTATTTTTCATATATGGGTAATTTACTGATTTAAAGGTACAGAGAAATTGATTGTGCTCAATTTAGAGTTCTATTGCATGAGTTATGATTATTTGAACTTTCAACCTATCGAGATTATCTTTTATTGGAGAATGGTCTAAAACAAGTTGAAACTCAAATCTTTATATATATTTGAGTTTCTTGTGACCTAAGGATTCTAATAAAATTGGTTTCATTCTATTCCGAGCTAATTTGCAAAAATCTTGTATATGGCACATTTTAAGTCCTAACTTCATTTTTAAAACTTCATAATTTTCCTAGTGGACATTTGGAAAAGTTTTTGCATATTATAGAACTATATGACTCAATATGAATTTAGAACTTCGTTTCATTGAATTTGAGATTCATTTGTACAAGTTATAAGTATTTGAAGTTTTGCATGCATAGAAATTTATCTATTTTATACATTTGATACAAACTAAGTCAAAATCTAAATATTTTTATATATTTGGAAAGCTTGTGGTCTTAGAAACATGTTACAATTTATTTCATCATTTTTAGACTTGATTTGTGGAAATTTTGTATTAAGCACATTTTAGGCCTATAGCATATATTTGAGCTAATTTACTTCACAGTGATCAAAACTAAAATATTTTTTGCATATCCAGATTCTACATGAATTTACACAAATTTATAAATTTGTTTCACTAAATTTGGAGTTTCCTAGCAAAAGTTATAAGTATTTCAATATGCTAGGGTTTACAAAATCTCTAGAAAATAAAAAATTTTCTGAAAACGGAAACTACTCTTTCCTTTACGGAAAGCGGCTTTCCCTTTTTGGCAAGTGTTCAAATCAGTGTTTACCGCCTGTCAACCAGGCCCCACTACCTTTGACCGTGCGAGAGCGAATGCAAGGGAGGTTACAACTAGGGCCTGCATGTTAGTGACAAAGAATAGGGAAGAGAAGGTCAGCTAGTGGCGAGCAAAGGGGTGGCTCGGGCGGTGGCTTAGTGAGCAAGAGGGGGAGGACACAGACCTAGGGGATTGGTCGACGGCGGTGAGGCAGGGCCGTGTTGGGCTGGCGGCGAAGAGGGGCGGTGCTTAGCGGAGGTAGTTGCTGGAGAGGAAGAAGGGAAGCTTGAGCTCGACCGAGATGGGGGAAGCACCAGGGAGTGAAAATGAGCCGATTTGGCTATCTCGGTGTGATGGAGGACTCTTGCGGGAGCTTGCCACCGTGCGGCTAGAGACGGGGAAGAAGGCGTGGTCGTGGCGGGGATGTAGTTAGCGGGAGTTGTAAACAAGGTAGGGAAAGGGCTTTGGGGACCGGGAAATAGCCTCATGCACATAGAATTTGAAGGGTGAGCTCACCCATGGAAGAATGGTTTACGGTGTGCTCGCTTGCCTCAGCCCGAGCTTGGTAAGCTCTCGGCGATGGGGGCGAGGTGCGGTGTGAGCCGGGCAGGTAGGAGGCAACCTGAGGCGACTTTATGGCTTGCACAATGGAGCAGGTGAAGCTACGACATGGTCATGTGGTGGTGCGGGGCCTGCGGGTGAGGCTCGGTTTGCTACGGTCGCGTGGTAGGCAAATCCTGCCATGGCCACGCGTGGCAAGGGCCGCGCCTTTTCGCAGCAGAGACCAGGCAGAGGAGGCGAGAGGGAGAGGGAGCTAGAGAGGCTGGCCGGTGGGGCCCCTGGCTAGTGAGGCACACTGTGAACGACGTCTTGTGGGTATTCTGCCTGGCAGGTGGCAAGTGCACTGTAGCTTCACAAATATTAAAAGAATTTTGTTTGGTAGGTAGAGGTGATTCAAAAGTGGTCCTAGACAATTTGAAAATTTTTCAAAAAATTTGTGGATGTAGTAAAGAGATTGTAGTTTCTATTTTCCTTAGTTTTACTCATTTACCTTTTGTAGATTTCAAGTTAAAATTCTTGAAAATTTCTATTTTTGAACAATTTTTGAATTTTTAAAGCATCTAAATGTTGCGAAAAAATTATTAAAAATTTATATTTATTTATCTAAATTATTTAAATATTTTATAAAATTATTTCTTAGGTTGGGTTATTTGGAATTGTTATGAGTTTCTTTTGAATGCACAAACTCGAAGCAAAAGGATTTAAATAAAGCAATTATGCATTAAAACAAGAAAATCCAGTGGAAAAATAAAAAATGCAGTAAAAGCTGTGCCAAGTCACTTTATTTTATTTTTCCAAATTTTTGGGATGTTACATTTTTAGTTGGAAGTTAATTTCTAGACTTTTGCAATGGATCAAATAGGGTAAAATGGATTTTTTTTTGCAATGTCTACTGTGTTTGGTAACTATTGCTTAGGAGTAAATATCTGGTAGCGAGCACACACTCAATCACAGCTTGAAGCCTCGTACACAACAAAAGTGATCCTCACTTTTGGTCAGGTTCAGTGAAAGTGATAGGTTTATTCTAATTGCTTGTTGCAATAAAATTATTGGCAATGGAGAAGAGACTTGCTTTCGGAGGATATGTCTCCCAGAATTTTTTTTTATTTAATATTTTTTTTAAAACATTTTTTCAAAACTAATCGCCTGCGGTAAGAAATTTGAAATCTACCTCCGTCAGCCTCTCTCGGCGATCGCCGCCCAGAGCGAGAAGCTAATAGTAACGGCAAAAATCAAACATAATCTACAGTAAAAAAAAAAAAGCTTTTTAATTTTTTTGGCAAATTTTTTTGTAATGTGTTTGTACAGTAATTGTTGTCTTGAACCGAAAGAATTAGAAAAAACTTATTGTCATGTAATGAATCGGAAAAATTAGTTTAGTTCGTTAGTGATCACTAAGGTATTTTCAGTAGCCTGGGACAAAGCGGACACTACCGAAAAAATACGGAAAAAATCATGTGCGGCCTCACGTAATGCGGCTACCACTTACGTATGGGCGAGATGGGCAGACTTTGCCCGGCATTTTGTTACTTAAAATCGAAAAAGGTGCTCGCGTCCACTTAAACCACGGAAATCGTGGGCCACTTAGGGTTTTCGTGAGCTCTGGGATAACCCGGACATGGTCCAAAAAATACGGAAAAATCAAGGCGCCCACGCAATGCGGGCTACCACTTACGATGGGCGAGATGGGCAGACTTTGCCCCGCATTTTGTTACGAAAATCGAAAAGGCGCCGCGCCACGAATCACGGAAATCGTGGCCACTTAGGGTTTTCGAGTCTCGTGGGATAACCGGACACGGTCCAAAAATACGGAAAAAATCAAGGGCGCCTACGCATGCGGCTACCACTTACGTATGGGCGAGATGGGCGACGTTGCCCGCATTTTGTTACGAAAATCGGAAAAGGCGCCATGCCACGTAAACCATGGAAACTTTTACGACGTCGAAAAATTTTGAAACTTTTATGGTGGTTCCCGATAAATCAGTGATATTACCATAAAATTTGTAATGATTTTAAGATCTTACGAATTTTTAAAATTCAGACAATACATATATAAGGGCACATACAATCAAAGTTCGATGATAAGATAAGCAATAGATTAGATTATATTACAAGGGCATTACAACGGGATTTAACTAACTAACTAAAAACGAAAAGCACTCGTTCGTCATGGTGGAACAAATGATCGCTCCGCCTATCGCAGGTACAAAATTAACGATGCAAGACATTTTCGTGATATTACCCGACCTGTTCTAATATTGCACACTGTCCGTCGGACACTTCTCAATCCCTACTATGAAAGAACTCCATGGGGTTCCGCAGGCGCCTAGTCGCCGCCCATTGGGTGGCCTATGCCGTGACGCCTCGTGTGTATAAGACTTAAATTTTGGTTGTTGTTTATGTGGATTTCGCCTCCCATATGGGCATGTCATCCCGATTCCCTGCGTTCCCTATGTTAATACCACCGGTTCCGGATGGTCTGCGAACGCCAAAGATTTGTTCCAGGTCATGGACCTCGCCTACCGCTTCCCTTGTCCCTTCTTCTTCCAGAGGAGGAACCTCGTGCACCTCTCGTGCGTTGGCTTAAGCGGAGACATGCCGAGACGCCGCTCTGCTTCGCTCGCACTCCAATATATGGTGCAGAGGTGTGTGTTGGGCTTATGCTTGGACAACCGAAGCGTGCCTCGCTGATCAATGCAAGATGCCCGCTTGGTGGTTCCATAACACCGTAGGCGTACTGGGTCCGGCTTTTCCGGGCGGTAGTGGCACCACTGGAGAGGGTTGCTTCGCCTCAGCTTATCCCATGCAGAAGCATGAGATGTGGGTGGTACGCCTCCGGTCCACCCAGCTTGAAGTACCAAAGACCGCTCATCCTCGGCCAAGGGGCACCCAGAGAATCTCCGGTCCGCTAGATCACCGTGGCTTGTATCAACCATCGCCTCCGAGCCATGTATGCAAACGTCGGGGCTTTCGGTGGCCCCGGAGGAGGTTTCTCCTTTGACTTGAGCGACCGCAAAATGCCCTTTTGAACTCCTAATGCGATGAATCGGTTTAGAACTACTACTTTGTGAGTTTAACATGAGTATGTCGCATGAAACTCACCGATCGGTTGGCCCCTTGCACACCGCCCTTTGCTCGGTCGATGTAGAAAAGGGATATATCCCGCGCCTCCCACCGGTGAAGTTCTCGAGGCGAAGCGGGTAGGCGCGTGGCGCTTGTTGAGAAATTGTGAGTCGCTGCTCGTTCGCCCGTCGATCCATTGAAGAAGCAACACCGGTCCTTGTCCGAGAAAAGAAAGAACGGTGCATGAGATGGTAGTGTTACCTCAGATTGTGTGGACACCAGAGGGTTTACCTCAGAGGTGCGAACACAAAGATAGAGGAGATGGGGCGGCCGTGTCTGGATGGGTAGATTGCATCATCTTCGCCGGTAGGTTGCAGTCGCATTTGGGCCGGGGCAGCTCCGGCAGAACTGGGGCGTCGACGCTATTGTCATCCGGATATTCGGGGCGGGATGACTTCTGCTTGCTGAAGAGGCGACGATAGAACGGCATTGTTCTCTCCTTCCCTTCTGTCTTGTTCTTTCTTGTTCTCTCGCCTGGTATGCGAGGGGGCGTCTTGAGCGAAGATTATAAAGGGTAGATATCGCCTTGGGTATGGGCGATCGCCCATTTCGGCGATATTTACCTTCGGCAAAGGTGCCTCCCGACATATCAGGTTATCGCCCATTTCGGCTAAATTTACCTTCGGCAAAGGTGCTCCTCGACATATCAGGCTATCGCCCATTTCAGTATGCTTAAATTTACCTTGGGGCGAAGTGCCTCGACATATCAGGGCTATCGCCCTATTTCAGTATAAATTTTCCTTCAGTAGTGTGCCTCCTTACATTTTCACAAAGAAAGGCTATTTGTTCATCGCTTATTAATAGCCAATTATATATTGTCGAGCTATGCGACATTGCTCCAAGACGTTGCGAAAATCAAAAATAAGCCGAACGACATGGCTAAGAAAACATAACGCACGCAAATCCAAGGACTTAGTTCGGAGATAGTTAGACAACATGGTGCTCAAGATAAATACATTACAAAAGTACAATCAGACAACAAGTCACCACGACGACGCCTCCCCTATTTGGCTGGTGGGTACGGAGTGGCGACGGCGACGGACGACCTCCTAGCCCGCCGCTCGCCCCGAGGGGTAGCGAGTATGTCGGCGGCTCGTGTGTCTCTGCGGTGGTACCTCGGTGACATGAACCGTCCACGCCGAAACTCAGATCCTCGCTAATGTCGCCAGACGTCGAGTAGTCGACAAAGACTGCGGCGGACTCGCCGCGTCACCCCACCTCGACATCGCGGCAGGCGCGAGACGAAGATCGCCCGCCACCCCACCCTCGCACATCGCGGCCGCGGCGAGAGACGAAGATCGCCCGCTACCCCACCTCGCCATCGTGGGCTGCGGCGAGATTTAAGATCGCCCGCGTCACCCCACCGTGTACATCGCGCTCGTGGAGGAGGAAACGAGGGCACGATCTTGGTGACGTCGGCGGTGGGGGACGACTCATTTGGGCGAGGTGTGGGCACGCCCACTAGGCGGGGAGGTCTTTGCCGGCGGGCACCACGCCTCGCCCCCGGCAGTGAGTAGGCTGCACATCCGCCCCATCGTGGCGCCGCCACCGACTAATTGTTTCCGCCGAACGGGGGTGAGCACGACGTCGCGCCGAGGCCCGCCAACACGGACTCGAACTCCCGTGACATCTCGCTTCGCAAGACGGCTCGCAAGTAATGCCACTTGATATGAGTTAATTTACATAAAAACATACGTAGGGTTCTGGGGTGACCCTTACCGCAACGCTTCCTCTCGAACATCTGTGGAAGGGTACGCCTCCGACACCCGATGCCGGAGCCGACATACCGCCGGTGTGTACCCAACCCTAAGCCGAGTCGCGCGAACCGATCCATGTAAGCGTCAGACGTGGCACGGTCGACGGCCGGGTCTCGCCCACCATCTCCTCGCCTCGTCCCCCACTACATCACCACAGATCATGCGCGATAGAACAGAGTGCCTCCTCGTGATGCCCATTGTAAATCTCCGCCAGTTGGTTGTCATTATTCCATAGCGGCCCTCGCCATGCGTAATGGACCATTTCTCCAACGGCTCGTGTCGTATCCATCCGTGAAACTCTTTATGCTTGCCCGCCCACGCCGGATGTTTGCGCGTCGGTCGAGCGCACACAAGGTCATGGGTCATCTCCTTGCTCGTGGTACACCATAGGTTCTTGATTTAACCCGCGCCATCCCTTGGATTCAAGTGATTGCTTCTTGGTTAGTTCATCCAATGTCTTCCACAATGACTCGAACTTCCTCCGCCGGTTCTGTTTGTACGTACCGCTGAACATGTTCATAAGTTCCTTGTTCTGAACCGACGGAAAAAATTGGCACCCATGTGTCTCATGCACCACCGCTCTTCAGTGTCCTGCCACTTTGTCGCTCCCACGACGCCGGACCCTTGTTGCATATCCACGATCGCCTCAAGAACCCCGCATGTCGGTCATGGATGACACATACATCGGGCGGTCTTGCACAACCGCCATCTTGACTCTTTCAAGAAACCAAGATACCGCTCTCCGTGTTTTCCTCCACGAAGGCCAATCGCGACCGTGAGAACTCCGGTTGTTGGCGCCCACCGCGATTGCCGTTAGAATCGCCCTTGTATTTCCTGGAGGAATGTGCCGTCCATGCAAATGACCGGCGATAGTGCCGAAGGCATTAATGCATGGGCCGAGGGCGAAGAAGGCCCGCCGAAGACCCACTTACCCGCAAGACGCACCATCCGCGGAAACTCCGCGAAGGTCGATGACCGCATCGGATTCCTACTTGATATTGCCCCGAGCAAGTGTGGAATATTCTCGAGGAAGTCTCGTATGTCCCAACCGTATTTGTAAAGTCGTTTTTTGCTCTCCAAGCCTTCCGTAGCTAATCTTGTATCAAACCTCTCCTCCACGGCTCGATAATGGATCGAGGTCAGAAAGTGATTGTCGACGATCCGACCATAAAACACATTTGCCACCCAAGTGGACGGCAGATTGCGTGTTCCTGCCCGCTTCCTCCGATTAGCGCTATGTTCGTCACTATGGAACATTTCCAATAGTCCCTCCACTTCCCTTGTATGCATGCACCGCCATGGGCACGAATCAACTACGACTTCACGTCGTAGTCTTTTTCTTCGACTTCACTACCTCGAATTGGCGCCAAGAGACATTGACCAAGATTTCACCGCATCCATCACGGCCTCCTTGTCTTTATATATGGCCCCCTACGCGACCTCGTTCTCATGATACTCCCATGCATCTCTGTTCCTTCACTCATTGTCGTCTTCGAAATTATATTTAGTCCACGCACCGGGACAGCACCTCGGGTATTGTCCTCCTCGTCCGAGCTGCTCGCCATCGTGGACTTCTCATCCGCACGGTCCTCCTCCTCCATCAACTCAACTATGTGCTCAACCTCCTCCCCTCGTCGGCCACCCCACGCCTCCACGGTGGCTCGCCTCGATCCTGCCGCCACCGCCAACCTCGCCACCACCTTCATCATCGGCGTTGTTGCATATCCAGTATTCCTCCTCCGTAATATCTACCCGACATGACGCACCTCCGACACCGATGGAGGTACCTGGTACCATTGTACCAGCAACATGAGCGGCCAACCCCGCTCTACAGCGTATCCAACATAGCTCCTCCATGCCGAGGTCGCGTTAATAGGAATCAGCTCTCCATAAAAAGTCCTCGCAAGACGGCTTACTCTCGCTTCTAACCCGCAAATTAACACTGGGCATCCAAACCGAACATCCAAATATAAACTCCATCAAACCCTCAGATGTCCTATCTCTCGCCTAGATATGCCTGTGATGATCATGAAATTCCCGACAAATCGACTCCATTCGGCCCCTGTGCTATCTCCCCATCTCCATAGAATATCTGAAAATACAATGTCTCCGACATACTGCCTACAACGTCGAACCGAAAAAATCATCATTTCTCCACCTAACCGCTATATAAATGTCACAATATATTGTCGTCAAATTTACCCTCATCGATTTGTAATCGCTACCGCCATGTTTTTAAATATACTAATTTTAACGATTACCATTATTGACTATAAATAAGTAATTCGACACCTATATTACATACCGCAAATACTAAATATTAAATCTCTAAAATATTAAATACCGCAAATACTAAATATTACATCTCTAAAATATTACATACCACAATACTAAATATTAAATCTCGAGATATTACATACCGCAAATACTAAATATTAAATCTCTCGATATTACATACCGCAAATACTAAATATTAAATCTCTCAGATATTACATACCATAAATACTAAATATTAAATCTCGAGATATTACATACCGCAAATACTAAATATTAAATCTCGAGATATTACATACCGCAAATACTAAATATTAAATCTCTCAGATATTACATACCGCAAATACTAAATATTAAATCTCTCGATATTACATACCGCAAATACTAAATATTAAATCTCTCGGATATTACATACCGCAAATACTAAATATTAAATCTCTAAAATATTAAATACCGCAAATACTAAATATTAAATCTCTAAAATATTACATACCGCAAATACTAAATATTAAATCTCTAAATACTACATTTCTACATTTCAAAAATTATACAATACTAACATTTCAAAAAATATGAGTACAAAATATTCGAACTTACCTTCAAAAACGACGGATATTTTTTTTCCTTTTTTCTTCCCTTCTTTTTTCCTCCTTTTTTTCTCTTCCTTTCCTCTTCCTTTCTTCTCTCTCCATGAAGGCCACGACAAAGAACAAATGAATATCGTTGCTCATGGGGGTGTTTAAACGAACTGGTCGCCTCGGGCGATCGCCGCCCCGGGCGACGATCACCAGCGGTGTCACGGTCCCCGCGCTGCACCAACGTTATACGCTGCTCGGTCGTTATGGGCGTTAGGGCAGCCCGCCTGTCGCCCGTACAGAGGGCGATCGCCCCTTGCGGGGGCGACGGGCGGGTATTTTTGAAATTTTTTCCCGCAGGCGACTACTTCTGAAAATATGTTTTAAAAAAAATATTAAATAAAAAAAAATTCATGTCTCCCATGGGTGACAAACCTGTCAACTTGTAATATCTTAGGCGTAGCCCAATACCTAGCTTGTTTACTTTCTCGGCCCGTTTAGCCCATCTAAGATCTGCTTCCAGCTTGACCACCGAGCGAACCGGCCCAGCTAACTCCCCTCCGGCAGAAAACCACAAGAGGTTTAGGGTTCCGGCCGCCGCAGCAATCAGACGAAGGGGAGACCCGGGAGAGAGAGAGAGGAGAAGGGGGAAGAGATGAGTGGGAGCGCGTTCAACGCGTTCAAGTCGCGCGTGCCGGTGGCGTGGAGCCCTCGTCTCTACATCACGCTGGTGCGCGGTCTGCCCGGGACGCGGCGCCTCCACCGCCGCACGCTCGAGGCCATGCGCCTCCGCCGTTGCCACCGCACCGTTGAGCACCGCACCACGCCCTCGCTCCTCGGCATGCTCACCCAGGTCAAGCGCCTCGTCGTCGTCGAGACCGAGGAGATGTACAACGCCCGCAGGCAGGCCGATGAGCAGCGCCGCGCGCCCAGGCCGCCTATCGTCGTCTCGCACCACCCGCCGCCACCGACACCGGCGCAGGCGGCTGCCGCGGATGGTGCCGCTACGACGTCGCAGTAACATCTAGTAAGTTCCCGAGTCTAGTCTCTTTTGTGCCCAGAGTACGTTGATCTGTTTGCTTGCTTGCTGCTTGCGCGTGAGGTGTTTGATGCAATTCCTCAGAAGAAAGAGTGTGAACTTGCCTAGTATTGTTTGTTTGGTAACGCTAGTCTTGCTCTAGTGTTTTAGCGTGTCAGTTGTAGTGCGTAACACGTGCTTGTCGAAATGTTGCAATGGACATGAGTGATACAATTTCTGCAGTGAAGGTTTTCCTGCTAATAAACTATGATCTTGGGTAACAATTGTAGTTATCTCCCTACCAAAGTTCAGTTTGATAGAAGCTCATACACGATTTAAAATGCATTTCTTGTCTGGTTTTTCATATAAGCATTCTAAGATGCAACATTTGTTCATCAGCTTTAAATAGCTATTGTGATATATGATAGACAAATAGAGACATTTCTCTGAACTTTATGTGACTGTACTTAGATATTGGAAATTCCATTGTGCTCAAATTTACCTCCGGAAGAAAGTTTAAGAAGAAACTGGCAATATCCATTAGATGTGAAAATCCTCTTGGAAGTTTCATATTGCTTAGGGATGAGGTTGTTTGATGTAATATGACTAATGTCTCCGAAGATAGTTTGCACACTTCACTACTGTTTGCTGTTAGGAATGTTCTTCTATTTTTTTTGTATCTGGTTGCAAGCTACATGTTCAAATCTTGCATGGACAATGTACAAAAGTGATGCAATTTCTTCTGTGATGGTTTTACCATCATATATCGAGGAGATAGTAAGGAATGGTACATCCTGGGAATATCATGATGTAGTTTGTGCAACTAACTTCATGTCCATTCAAAATTTGAACTCGGTGGACATAAATGTCAGACATGAATGAATTTGAAATAGAAAACCTCGAGTTCCCTAACAAGAATTCATGAAATCCACTTTTTTCCCCCTTGGCTTCAGCTTCTCATCTTAAGTTAGAGTTGATGGTTCTGGCTTCTCCATGAGAAAAGCTAGAGCCTCAGTTTGGTGAAACAAGGCTTTGATATCCATGGTTATTCAGGCAATAAGGCGAGGCAAGGTACCTCACTACCGCCACACCGCCTTAGCTCCTAAGGCGTGCGGCGAGGCGACGCCATACACATCCTAACATAGTAAGGTAGCAAAGTTAATGAGCAAGTTAGGAACCATAGTTACCCTTAGGCAATGCAAAAGTGGCTAGCATGAGGATAACTATTCTAATGCAACACTACACCACACTTGCCATAGAAGATCCAATGCACTGTTAGCCCTTTGGTTCCCAAGGAGCACAGGAGAGCAGTAGAGATAAATATAATGTACTGAGTTATAGCCAGCCTACTCCATCGTCCTTATCTCCTCTCTAACCCCAAGCCCAGTTCTTCCCCTTGCACGGGCAAACCTCACGGGCAGAGCTGGCGGCACATTTCGAGAGTGTGAGCCACGTGGCAATGGACAAGGAGGTGGCGCGCATGATGGAGGAGGCCGACATGGACAGCGACGGATACATCAGCCTCAACGAGTTCACGGCCATCAACGCTGCCGCGGCGGTTGATGCGGCGGTGATTGAGGACCTGCGCCATGTGTTTCAGGTCTTCAATGCCGATGGCAACAGGGCCATCTCCCCCACCGAGCTCGTGCGGGTGATATGGCAATAATATGGCGAGTCAATGGCTGTGGCGGCCATCCCTAGCCGCCTCGACGCTTAGGCGATGCCAAAGCGACAATATGGCGACGCCTTAATAACCATGTTCATATCTATTGAGAATGGAGACAAGAGGATCTCCCTCTTTTCTATTCATTTAGCAGTAAGGAAACACTAAACTGCAAAAAATAATAATAATAAAAAAATAATTAAAAAAAAGAAAAAGAAAGTTGATATCAGTGGACCATGCATATCCTTATTAAAGAGCACACTTTGACTAGTCAACCAGTTTTTTTGCACACTTCGACTATGCTTTGATTACTTCAATGGACTTATATTGTGGGATGCTACTTCCCGAGAGGAGGGACTTAGGGTGTGTTTTGATGGGGGTGACGAGGTGAGATGGGCTGGGATCGTCTACTTTTTTGGGATGGGATGGGATGAGATGGGTCGAGCAAGGTGTTTGGTTGGGAGGATGGGATGGTCTCACATCTTGTTTGGTTGAGAGGATGGAATTGTTCAGGACAGTACAAGTTGATATTTGGTTGGAGGGATGGTTGGGATGAGATCGATTGCGGTAACCTCCTCTTTATATGTGGTGAGAATACCCTTTTTTCTTCTTTTCTTTTTTTTCTTATTTTTTTGTAACTTATCTTCTATCATCCGCTTGTTTTTCTCTATTCTTTCTCCCTTCTTTCCTTCACTCCATGGCCACCACCACCCGATTAGTGCGGCCCATACCAAATGCGCCTGTGGCCAACCTCCCTGACCAAATCCGCCTATGGCCAGGCTCCTCCCGCCGCCTCCCCTACCTTCTTCGGTGCCTAGCCTACCGGCCTCCCCTACCAACTCCAATGGCCTTCCAAATTTGTTTGCCCAAAAGAAAATTCCACCGCCTCCCCGACTGCCCTTGCCTCCGTCGGCCGGTGCCACCCTCCTCTTGCCGGCGCCCTCCTGTTCCTAGCACCCTTCTCACTATCCTTGTCGTAGCCCTCATTGCTCAGCTGTGGCTTTGGCAGGCAGAGGGCGGATGTGCCATGTATGTCAGCGTCGGCTGCCAATGATGGAGAAGGTGAGATGGAGACAGATAGAAGGAGGTGAGATGTGGAGATACGGGGTGACCAAATCCCACAAATTTTCTCACGTGCAGTCACGTGTTAGGAACAAACGACTTGGGACGAGTTCGTTTGACAAAATTTGCCGCACCGCTCATTCCTGAATTGGACAGAAATATTCCCTGCAGTGGGACCATCTCATCCCAAACCATCCCATTCCATCCTGCCAACCAAAAATAAGTATGACCTTTCGTCTCGGGACAATCCCATCCCATCTTGCCAACCAAACACAGGTATGACCCCTTGTCCCGGGACGATCACATCCCATCCTATTTGATTCCTCCAACCAAACACTACCTTATATTGCAGGATGGAGGAAGTATAAGGGAAAGCTTGGATAAACACTTCATTGAAAAGGGTGGCTAGGAGTTGGTGCATGGGTACTCAACCTGTAATTGTAGGATGTCATAACGTCGTCTTAGAGTCAAATAAAAACTCAATTCAAGTTCTAAATTGTGTATTTTTACTGAACTGTCTGATTATTTGAGTTAAGGATCTCAAAAATGAAGCACTGGTGAGCAAATTGCTTGTACTGAAGAACAGTTTTGTGATTCCTGGTTTGAGCTTTGAGGTCATCAAAGTAAAGTTCTACAAACATAGGGTGGCAATGTTCTAGCTTTACCTGACAATGTGAGGATATCTGACTATTGAGTATTGGGCTAGTCTACATGTCGGAGACAAATGAAGAAAAAAAATAAGCGAATAAGCAGTGCAAAACTGCAAATTCGTTGTTAACATTGTAAAATAAGTTTTTGACTAGGCGGACAATTGAAAAATGAATATGGCCAGATCTCTTCAGACCCTTGTGATTGAACAAGAAAATAGCAGTTTCAAAAGATAACAGATAAAAGAAATTTATCAGCTGTTCTATTTTCATCGACTGGTGGATTTGAATAAGGTTGTATGACATGAGCACATGTCAAATCATGACTGGAATTTAATTGGTAGAAAAAGGAGAAGGGGCTGTGCCATCTGCTTCATGCTACTACTACCATGTGACCTCATAGTTCCTGGCTAACTAAATCTGGGATGAAGTCCCATATTTTGCTACTTTGTTCTGTACTTTTATGATTTCTTTTGTTCGATCTGATGTCTGTGCCTTTTGTTTTGCTGGAATATCAATAAAATAGAGGTTGTAAGTACTCCATATAGTACAGATCTATCATTTCCTGTTTATCTGTAATAGTAACAAATGTAGTTCTTACTTTTTTTGGATCCGTGTAAATAACAAAGAAAACACAGCTTCTTGGTGTGGAAATAGTTGGAAATAGTACATTTCTCTTTAAACCCACTGATCATTTACAAATGGTTTGGTTTTTTTTTTCTTTTGCTCATCTTGTAGGGCATCGGGTAACAGTCATGGCAGTTCTGCAACATAATAATTCACTCGCCTATGTTTGGGGCGGCATTTTGCCTCTAGATGATCTCCTTGAATCTTCTTGCTCAACAAGCTCTGTTATCTCGTATTATCTGCAAGACGGCAATACGGTAGAACCTTCAGCAACCCTACTATTTTCATTAGCCCTTTATTTTCAAAGATTGTCATCGACGGACGGCATTGTGATTTAAATCAAGCTCATTGAGTGTGACGTCCAATCTTGCGATTGACTTTAGGTTACTATACTTCGTGAAAATGCTCGTTAATATGTATTTCGTATTCTCACCTAATTAGACCAATGGAATGTTGCCGTTTAACTGAAGCAATTACTTCCACTTAACAATTATAATCTAAAGATAGTAATCCATATGAATCTGGGTTATTCAGGATATAGACATGCGATAGATTTATGATAGATTTGGCTTGGAAACATATAAAGATATACGAATAATGCATGTATGTATAGAATAATATATGTTTAATTAAAATCATACGAGTATATGACTATATTAGCAAGTTATATGTTAATTAAACCAAATAGATGTGATAGAAAGAATATGTTATTTGAGGATCAATAGAACTAACTAATTATCAATATTAATATTAATAGGTGGCCAAGAAAAAATGTGATGAAAATGGGCTGAACTTTACTGATATATCCGAATAGGAAAAAAAACCAAATTTCATCCCGTATTTATCGGATATTAGCTGCTCTGAATATGATCCTAAATTTGGATTCAAGTATCCTGATCCGCTGCATAGACAAATCCAATCCTAACTAGGGTGGGCATTCGGTTTTTAGGTTTGATCAATTCTATTTTTGGTTTTAAAATAATTCGGTTTTTAGACACCGCAACCTAATTTCTTGAACTAAAATAAAAGATCGAGCGAATTAATCAAATATTTTGGTTCGGTTAAGTCGGTTTTTCATTAATCAAATATGAATAAACAGTACGTAGATTAGATTAGTTCTTATATCGCAACACAGAGTAGAAATAAACCTACACAATATTCATAGGTCATTACAATATAAACATAATAGAATGTATGAATATACCAAACATATACATAAATGTATTAAAACATGATATTGTTTAGTGGCTTTGAGAAGAACATTATAAAAGTGGTATTGTACGTGGGCTATTCAGTTATTTTGGTTTTTGGAAGCCAAAAATCGAATCGAAAACTGAATTATACCAAAAACAAAAACCTAACCAAAAACCAAAATAATCGGTTAATTCGATTCGGCTCGGTAATTTGGTTTTGGTTTAAAAATATCCACCCCTAATCCTAACTGCCGGTTCCAAATAAGGTGGGAAATATTCAGCCTGTTTTAACCCTAGATAGCGGTCATGTCTGGTTGGTATCTTGTGTTTCACCCCAAGGGTGCTCGAATATAAAGGCTGTAAAGACTTTCAAGTTTCCTAAGAGCATGTACAATGGTACAGACAGTTGTTGTCTATAACAAGCTAACATATCATTTATAGACAGCGTTAGAGACAACTCATGCAATGGTATAGACAGCTTCTTCCCATACACAACCTGTCTTGGTTTTCGTGCTAGAGTCGACTCTAGATTAAGAGACGGCTCAACTCTCTAGATGCACCCTCTCTCATCCACATCATTTTTTATCTTACATAGCAAAGTTTAGAGACTGCTGATATGTATTATTGTACATTCTCTAAGTCGTCCGGCGACCTAGAATGCCGTTCAAGCCTTCATTGCTTCCATTGAGATATTGTCAATTTTGTAATTTTGGTTTTATTGTTATGTATCAGAACTAGACTGTTCCTATTGAACATATGTGTGGCAATTATTTACGACTTATTTTTTGTTAGGGTTAATGCACTGTAAAATAACGGATTTAAAGATTTAACATAGAAAAAACCACAGGAAACAAATCACTATAATACTTCAAAATTATAAGCATAGGGATTGTCACAGATTTCTCTCTGGGGTACCCTCTCCAACAAGACAAAGCCAATCCACGTGGCGTCCGGCGCAAGTGGGCGAGACGCTCTGCTCGCTGCGGCGCCACCCCACGTGGCGGCTTTGGCGACGAGCGGCGAAAGCACGCCCCGCCGCCGTCTGCCGCCCACGGGCGTCCGGCCAGCGGGTGGCGAGGACGCCGCCGCTCGGTGCTTTCGGCCCATGTGGCGGCTGGCGACGGCGAGCGAAGCACGCCCGCCGCTAGGTGCCGCCCACGTGGCGTCCGGCGGCGGTGCAGCGGGCGAGACGCCTGCCGCCGGCGGCGCAAATTTCACGGGCGGCTCGGCGACGAAGCGTCTGCGAAAGCACGCCCCACCGACCAAAGCCGGCCCACGGGCGTTCGGCGAGCAGTGGGCGAGACGCCGCTACGCCGGCCTAACCCACGTGGCGGCTCGGCGACGGGCGGCGAAAGCACGCCCGGCCGCCAGTGCCGGTCCACGTGGCGTCCGGCGAGCAGGTGGGCGAGGACGCCCTGCTCGCCTCGCCGCAAGGCAATAAGGTGAGGCGCGGTGGCTTCACCTCGAAGTCTCATTCCCCTATCGTACCGTGCCATACGGCAGGCCTGCTGTGTCAGGCTTATCAACTGCGAGGATTTCTGCTACTAGCCCATTCCTCAGACGCCTCTCACTTACCCGTCACAAAGGGGTCACATACCGGGCGGACCGGGCGAAGCCATGCGTCGGCATTTAATGAGGCTGGAGGAACGGGACAACACGGGAAGGAGCAATAAATGTATGAAGATCAGCATGATGACCCCCTTTTACCTACTCCCGTTAGCCTGGCCTATATAAGGGTCCTCTAGTGCATGGGGGAAGGGGGTCGGTGGATCGATCAAGGATTCAGCAGTAGAGTCTAAGGAAGAACTTGTAACCTGAAGGCTCTGAACTAGCTCCAAACACTCTAACAAAGATCCAAAGAGGACGTAAGGTCATTACCACAGGAAGGGGCTCAACTCAGGTAAAAATCTTCGTGCCATCCTAGTTCATAGACGCCGGAGTCCTCCGTGTGGGAGTCTCTAGGTTTTCACCCGCTAGAGTTAGCTACCGCCAAGACGCCCTCCATCAAGCAAACCCGCTCAGATTCCGGCCCGCTGTGGAATACGCCGACAATGTGGCGCAATGACCGCTATACATCAACGATGACAATGAGTCGACGCCTTAGGGTGCCCACCGGGCCGGAGGCTCGAAGCCGAACTCGCCGGCCAAAGAGACGGCAGAGTTTCACAATGGCGCCCGCATCAACAGATCATGGACGCGGATTAATCGGGCGCTGTAGCCCGGACTTCGTGGGTCGGAGAATCACGCCTTCGCCGGCGATCCGCCTCTGCATGGCAAGATACGGGCGAGACGACATGACGCGCGACGCATTCTACCAGAAGTCTTTGCTTTCCTTTGGTTTTTTCGCGATATGCTTTTTTCGCTACTACCAACCGACGCCTTTTTTTTATTTTTTCCAGCGCGGGAAACCTGGACGAGCAACTTGTTAACAGGTGGCTCTCCGGATTGATGCCGCCGACTCCCGACGGCTTAGACTTTCCAGCGGCGGCCCGGCCGCTCGCCGACTTGGAGCACGCAGAGCGCATGCAGATTGTGAGGCTGCTCCCGCCGATGGACTCCACCGGACCCGCCGTGGTGCTAGCCCGCGGCCCGCTGGTGATCAGGGAGACGACCACCGCCAGCGATCGGGCCGCAGACAAGTGGCCAATTGCCCCTGCCGCCGCGGGCCCGGACCCCAAGAAGGTCGTCGGCGGACTGACTCTGCCGCCGCTAGCTCGGCGGCAGTATTTTCAAAGGCGGCGGCGACGTGCCGCCTTTACCACGACTTCATCACCGAGTCTGCGCCTCTGTGGCGCCAGCTCGGTGCCTCACTAGTTCCTCCTCGTGGCGCCTCGACCACTACGCACTTAGCGCCACCACGGAGCCTGTGCCACGCCCAACGGGGTGGGCTTACACTCCCGACGGCCGCCTTCAGCTTGAGGGTGCCGCCAAGGTCGGCCTCAGACGCTTCAGGCGCGCACCCTGCGCGCCGGGTGGAAGTGGTGGACTCCGCCCGCACGCCGCCGCCGCAGAGAGGCCGAGGAGGCGACTTAGCGCCAGCCGCCCAGACACTCGCCTCGCGCCATCGCTTCGCCAAGGCGCTTGCCGAGTTCTTCATCGAACTTGGCGACATGCACGCCTCGTGGCACTGCCTCGCGCAACCGCCAGTATGGCGCCAGACGACGCAAGAACCGCCTCGAGTGGCGAGCCGAGCGGAGCGGGAGAGGGCGACGGCGAATTGGCGCAGAGAGGGCTAACACGGCCGCCATGCAACAAGCGGCGGAGAGGGTCAAGAGCGGCGGAGAGGACCGAGGCGGCGCTGAAGCGTTCGGAGCACGAGTCTTTCCGCCTGCGGCACAACCTCGCCATCATGCTCAAGAGACTTTCAGCACACAAAGAGGTGCCTGGAGCCCTTGGAGGTGGCACTGAACGTGCCCTTGGAGGACTCCGCTTTGCAATTTGCCCATGCGACCAACCAGGCCGCAGAGGCATTCCGGAATCGCCACCACCGCCGCCGCTTCCGCCAGAGGCGAGAGTTGCGATAATGGCGCAACTTATGTGTTGTCCTTCTGCGCCCGGCACGCCGCCGCCGATCCAATGGCGGTGGTGACAAATGTGGGAGGGAGACGCGGCGAAGCGAGACGCGGTGCTTGCAACACGAAAGCACGTGGCTCGGGCTGCTGCAGATGGAGCAACGGCTGCGGATCGGAGACCAACTAGATCTGGGTTGAAGGCAATTGTCGATGTATTTCGCCGCCGCCAAATTTCATATGGCGGCTCGGGCGATTGGGGCGAAGCACGCCCGCGGCCAAAGCCGCCCACGTGGCGCCCGGTGAGCAGTGGGCGAGGACGCCGCTGTTCGGCGCCACCCCGCGTGGCGGCTCGGCGACGGCGGGCGAACACGCCCCGCCGCCAGGTGCCGGGTCCACGTGGCGTCCGGCGGCGTGTGGCGAGGACGCCTGCCGCCCCGCCGCAAGGCAAAAGGTGAGGCGCGTGGCTTCACCTCAAGTCTCATTCCCTATCGCATCGCGCTGCACGGCAGTCTGCTTGTGTCGAGCTTATCAACTGCGAGATTTACTATAAGCCCATTCTCTAACGCCTCACCTACCCGCCGCAAAGGGTCACATACGGGCGGACGGGCGAAGCCATCGTCGGCATTTAATGAAATTTGCCGAGGAACGGGACAACATGGAAAGGAGCAATAAATGTATGAAGATCAGCATGATGACCCCCTTTTACCTACTCCCATTAGCCTGTCCTATATAAGGGTCCTCTAGTGCATGGGGGAAAGGGGTCGGTGGATCGATCAAGGATTAAGCAGTAGAGTCTAAGGAAGAACTTGTAACCTGAAGGCTTTGTACTAGCTCCAAAGACTCTAACAAAGATCCAGCAGGGCGTAAGGCTGTTACCCTGGGAAGGGGGCCTGAACCTAGGTAAAAATCTTCGTGCCATCCTAGTTCATAGACGCCGGAGTCCTTCGTGTGGGAGTTTCTAGGGTTTTCACCCGCTAGGGTTAGCCACCACAAGACGCCTCCCACCTAACCAAACCCGGTCAGAGATTCCGGCCCGTCTGTGGAATACGCCGACAGGGATTGGCCTATATACCTAAAGAGTCTTAGTTGTAGAAAACTTGGACTAACAACTATTTAGATAATACCAAAAGATATGATAGTTAAAGATATTTGAGTTATCTCCAACAAACCTTTGCTTAACTCAAAATCTATAACGAAATTGTTTCTAGAAAACCCTGAAGAGTAATAAAATACTGAATACAAATGCATTAAACGTCCAAAGGGCTACTGAATGAGGAAAACTGGAACAGTCAATCCAAACACTTGTAGTGTGAAAAACCATAAAGGATATAAAAGATTGGAACAGTTTTATCCAAATGCTTCTAATTTGTGTTAATTGAAATTATCAACATGTACAGAACCTCTCGGTTCAATAGCACGGCTCCGTCGACCTGTCTCTGCAGTCTGCACGCGCTTTCTCTTCAACATCGTTGTTGCCTACTCCTTAGTCCTTACTCTTCTCTTCTACATATTGTTCAATGTTCACCCTAACCTTGTGCTACGATGCTAGTAAGTCAGCATGAAGTCAAGGAGTGTTATTTCAGTTTCACTGCAGGAGACACATGATTTAAACAGGGAATCCACACGGTATTCGTATTCCAAACAAAAGCATGTAAAGAGATGGGAGTCCTTTTCCACTACACCATATCTTTACTCTGCTGATAACCCATTGTCTTGTCCTGCACCACCCTCACACAGCTGCACAATCAACTAACAATTCTGAGAATCCACCGGTATTTCCCTTAACTACGAATTTACTGTCTAAATTATCGATAAACTGTAAGTTTTAGTCGATTTCAAAAATTTCCACCTTTAAAAGAATTTTTTCATAAAATTGCAACTTTGTCGTGCTTGAGTTCCTAGCAAGTCAGGCTCACATCATACACACTATGTAGAGGTCCTCACAGGATGCCACCAAGACAAGTTGGGCCCACGTCCAAAACTACTGACTTGCTCTATCGTCTAGGCAAGTAAGGATCACGACACAATTGGCAACTGGATTAAATCAGTTAGTTTATTTCCTGAGTTAAGCTTTCTAAGTTTTGTTGTTGTCTCAGTTACCAAGTTGATTGAGTGTTCTGTCTATTATAAAAGGGTATGTATCCTACAAGTTTAAGAACACAAACAGAAAACAACTCAAAAAGAGAAAAGATGTCTAAGTTATGGCGACATAGAAAAAATCTCTCTGTGTGCTATTTATTGTATTCTCCTTATGTTCGTGTGTGTATTCGTGATGTAGGGCTAAAACCAACAATTAGTACCGAGCCTGAGTTCTTAATCTGTGTATGCTCAAGATCATGTTGTGCTTTCCGGAAAGTTGTGTTACCAATGATGAGGCGATGTCAAAAGCGACGATGAATAAAAGTTCCGCAATCTTGTTGCATTATCTGATGTTCACGAAGAGCAATTATATATGCAGCATATGCAATCAATATGAAAGTGTATATAAGGGCCCAAGGAGTGTGGCATGAGATCGACAACGGCAACGTCAATGTGCGCAAGGATCAGATGGCCTTGGTAGTCATCTATGGAGGTATCTTAGAGGAAACGCTCTTCTTACTAGCCAAAAAGGAGATGGCTAAAGCTACGTGAGAGGCATTGAAGATGATGCATCTTGGCATAGATCGTGTGAAGGAGGAGAAGGTGCGTGTGTATTTTGTTAAGGCAGATGCTGAAGACGAACCAGCATTACTCTTATCCTAAGTTGAGTCTGTGGAGTTGAGTCCGGGACGTTGAGAAGATGTTTTCAAGTCTATGGTAGGCGTGTCTGGAGCGTTGAGGAAATACGTTCACTGTCCTAAGTCGAGTTCGTCGAAGATTTGTTAGGGACATTGAGGACATGCATTCGTCGTCTTGAGTCAAGTCTGTTGAAAATGAGTCCGAGATAATGGGGAGGTGCATCACTGCCCTGTGTCAAGTATGAATTAGGTAAATTATAGTTAAGCCCAATTGCTTCAACAAGTTAGAATTGACAAATCTTGATTAGGGAGAAGATTGTTGGAAAGTAATAAAGACTTGACAAAACTATTGATTTGCCGTATCGTGCAAGGCAAGTAAATATCATGATGCAATCAGCAATCGGATCAAATCAGTTAGTAGGCTTTTCAAGTTTAGTTGTTGTCTTGGTTAACAAGTTGATTAGGTGATCCGTCTATTATTAAAGGATATATACCCCATGAGTTTGATTAGGAAAAAAACCAATAGCCCACGTACCACGAGTGGAGTGGGCAGTATTGTTTTACCACGCCATCACCCGTGGTGTGGCGAAGCACGCTATTTTTTTAGTGGCCAAACAGACTGGTCCGATACTTGTGATTTCATCTACTCTCCATGGACCAGTTCCTGGAAACGTTTTTTCTTCCCACGTCTTTGTCATATTGTCATGTAATTTCATCCACTTTTGTGCATGTAAATCCTAATGTTGTACTGTGAGCAGTGTTCTAAATAAAGGTTATTAAAATGGTAAAAGTCCCTGCACGTTGTATTTATAGATATTTCAAGGTTTACCTTTTTTATCGTACCGTTTATTTAGGTAAAGTTATAAGATTGACATATAACATGAAACATTATAACATACATGAGGTGAATGTTAGCTTTGCTTTTCATTGCCACTTAAGCTGTTCATTCATTCAATTATTATTCTTTAATTATATTTACATCACATTATCTTTTTTTGTGTATCATCGTTGTAAACAATTATTGATAGCTCGATAGTTCTATTCTGTATGTATGAAAGAAGATTAATTAGATGTTTATTTGGTTACTGCAAACACACACACATATATATATTTTTCTGAAATTTAAATAATAAAATCATTTACGAGATCGTTTACTGTATAAACGCTAAAAGTTGAGGCGACCCTTTAACCACCACGGTTTATGGTTATTTATAACATTGACTGTGAAATGAGAAGTCAACACCAAGTCAAGCGACAGAGTGGAGTTTATTTTATTATTATTATTATTATTATTTTCTGTCAGAGACATTTCATTTAGATAGGGAACCACTACTACAGAACCGACCTTTCCTACCGCCCATCAAGACGGTTGGAGTGCAACCGGGACCGATATTTAGATCGATCCGGTTCAACTCTGACAGTGCGAGGGAGTGATTAGTACGGTTGAAGACACGAACCGCATCGATGAGATAACATCAAGATGCGGTTGGTTTCACGAACCGGTACTATTTAGCACCCACTAAATAGTACGGTTTGTTACACCAACCAGATCGATGTTATCTCATCGAGACGGTTCGTGTCTTCAACCCATCGAGTCTCAATTTAAACTTCTTCCTCCTCCCTCTCTGCAGACCAGATCATTCCAAATTGCGAAAGAACAAAGGAGCTTGACCAAGAGCTTGAAAGGAGAGGAGTTGCTGCCCAAAATTTCAAAATTTTGGTCATTTTACTCACAACCAAGGTAGCTAAGGTTAGTAATATCATTCCTCACTTCATTTGGTGTTAAATGGAGCCTTTTTTTGCTTGAATTATGAAGAAAATTTGATCTTTTCCCATGATTGATGAAAAATTATGAATGTAGAGGAGGTGCTGCCCAAATTTCAAAATTTTGGTCATTTTACTCGCAAACCAAGGTAACTAAGGTTAGTAACATCATTCCTCACATCATTTGGTGTTAAATGGAGCCTTTTTTTTTGCTTGATTATGAAAAAATTTGATCTTTTCCCATGATTGATGAAAGATTAATATGAATGTAGAGATCTAGCTTGATCTTTTCAAATAGGATACAAAAACTTGTTGTGTAAGCTTAGAATTTGCTTGGATTATAATGTAGCTCGCCTTTAATGTGTGGATCTAGCTTAAATTTAGGTTTTAGTTCCATCGATCGATGAAGGATGAGGTTTGGTTGCACGAGTCGGGGAGAATGGTGCATGGAAATCATGGAGTTTGGGATCTTCAAATGGCAATGGTTATGTGGAAAAGAAGAAATTTAAATTCATTTGCAAATTAAAATAATATCGAAATATGAATGGCTTTATAGAAAATATAAAATGAGTTTAATATTTGAGAAAAGTTTTCAAAAATACTTTGGAATATTTTAAACTTAGAAAATTACTTCTAGTATAATTTTGGTTTTAATTTCCATCAAGAAATTATTTTTGAAAACATCATTAATTAAGTGTTAGAGATTTAGAAAAAATAAAAATAAATGATTGAATAATAATTTAGAAATTTTTAGGTTGTTACAATTTCAACAAATTTGCAAACAAAGTCGTCGTGAATTTTGTTTAATTTTGAATCAGACTGATCGACCAATTCTTTTTGTAGGTTGCAAAAACTTGTTGTGTGGGTTTATATTTTGCTTGGATTATTATTTAGCTCGGATTGAAGGTGTGGATCTAGTTAATATTTAGGTTTTGGTTCAACAATTCATTATCGAGAAAATGAGGTAATGATTATCTTGATGTAACATAATGTAGATGGACCGGCGATGGATGTACATGGATCGACGCTCCTCTGAGTTCTTGAGGTTTGCAAGATTTTCTTCGTCTTGCCGATGCACACACGACGTCGGGCTACATATGCTGTCCATGCATAGATCTGCAAGAATGAGAAGGAGGGCCAAAATCCAGCCACCTTCACTTTCATTTGTTCACAAGAGGTTTCATGTCAAACTATACCGCTAGACCAAGCACGGTGAAGAAGAGATTATCTGAGGAAGGCGGTGAAGAAGAAGAGGCGGACAACAATATCCCTGACGCCGGTCAACATGGTTCTTCGAAGATACATTGGGGAGTGTGGTGATGATGACCTAGACCAGATCTTTGCGTGATGGAGAGGGAGAATACATCGATGAAAGACATTACGAAAAGTTCCAATACTTATGGAGGACCACGGAACACTTTGTTGTACCAAATCGTCGACAGGCCATAAAAGTTGCGTATCACACTAGAACTGATGCAATGGAAGGCGACCAATGGATTGTTCGATAAGGGATTCGACGAGTTGTTATGCCTCATAAAGAAGTTACTTCGAGAGGGGAACACATCGCCCGAAACTACGACGATGCCAAACAAGTTGTGCGCCCTTTGGGGTTGGAGGTAAAGAAGATACATGCATGCCGTAATGATTGTATCCTTTATCGCAATGAGTATGAGGATTCTAAGCTTGTCCGTGTGCAAAACTTCATGGTATAAGACCAGCGTGATGACCCTGTGAGGTAGAGGGCGCAAGAAGAAGAAGAGACCTCGCTAAGGTGGTGTGGTATTTCCTGTAATCCCCGGTTGAAGCGTTTATTTGCGAACAAAGCGCATGCCCGATGATGCTTGGCGCACAAGGAAGACCGTAAGGACGACGGAAGGCTAAGGCACGCGGTCGATGGCTCCGTGGAGGAAAGTCGATAGAACATACCCGACTTTCTTTGAGGATGCAAGGAACATAAGGTTTGGGTTGAGTACGGATGGGATGAACCTGTTCGATATGAGCAAAGCGATACAAAGACTTGGCCCGTGACTCTATGTATCTACAACCTTCCTCCTTGGTCGTGTATGAAGCGGAAGTACATTATGATGCCATTGCTTATCCAAGGCCCGGCAACCTCGAAACGACATTGATGTGTACCTCAAACCGTTGGTTGAAGATCTGTTAACACTGTGGAACGATGGTGTACGTGTATGGGATGAGTACAAAGAGAGCACTTCACTTTACGCATTGCTATTCGTAACCATCAACGATCGCCTGCACTTGGTAATCTATCGGGCCTATCTATCAAAGGATATAAAGCCCTGCATTCATTGCTTAGAGGATACGGACAAAGAAGTACCTAAAAACTCTCGAAAGGTTGTGTACATGGGCCACCGTAGGTTCCTCCATATGAAGGACCCAAGTTCACGGAGGAAGGGTGAGAATTTTGATGGGACGTAAGAGAAACGTAAAGCCCATGCATCGCAATGGGGACGCTTGTATTTTCTTTGGTAAAGGATCCGAAAGTAGTATTTGGAAAAGGTCACGTAGCAAACATCGTCTGACCAACAAGGTCACACGAAGGCCATTTGGAAGAAGAAGTCAATATTTTGGGACTTACCTTCTCGGAAAGACTTAGAGGTCCGCCACTCATTTGGACTTCATGCATATCACGAAGAATGTCTGCGTGAACTCGCTAGGGTTTCCTAGATATGTACAGTGAAGTCAAAAGATACACTTCAAGCACGAAAGGACCTCATGACTATTGGGACTCGAGGACGACCTACATCCGGAAAAGAGAGAAAGGACAACATTACCTCCACCCATGAGCTACACTTTGAGCAAGGAAGAGAAAAAAAACATGATTAAGTTCTTGAGCAATTGTGAAGGTCCCTTGTGGATACTCCTCGAACATAAGGAGACTCATAAACATGAAAGAGAATAAAATCGTACATAAAATCCCATGATTGTCATGTGTTGATGACCTGATTGCCCGAAGTGGCGGTGCGAGGTATTCCGCAGATTGGGTACGAGGGACAATCATAAAGGCGTGTTCGTTTTTCAGCGCTGTGTCGCAGAAGGTCATCGAGCGAATAAGTTATCTAGTCTCGCATGATGACATGGTCAATGATCTGTTAGCCTTGAGATGATCTTCCCTCCATCCTTCTTTGATATTATGGTCCATCTCATGGTCCACATTGTTAAAGAGATAGAAATTCTCGGACTGTGTTCCTCCACAATATGTTCCCTTCGAGAGGTACATGGGTATCCTAAAGAAGTATGTTCAGAATCGGTCTCGCCTGTAAGTGCATTCTTGTGAGGTGTCAACACAGAGGAGGTGATCGAGTTTTGTGTTAGTTACATGGATGATCTGAATCCGATTGGCGTCCTGTATCACGCCATGAGGGAGGCTAAGAAAAGGGACTTTAGGAGAAAAGAATCCTATAGCGACGATCCACTTGCATTTAAACAAGCACATTTCACGGTATTGAAACAAGCAATCAGAGTGGCTCCGTATATCTATGATCACGAGATGAGTCTACGCGCCCAATACCCAGAGAAGTCGATAAGTGGATCGTGAGTGGAGCAAATGGATCATTTCGCAGCTTGGTTACAAAAGCAATTGTTGGGCAAGCGCATGACGATGAACAATTGAAACTCTTGGCTCGAGGACCGTCCACAACAATCATATCATTTCAAGGGTATGAGATAAATGGGTACACATTTTACACGACAACCCGAGGATAACAAGAGCACCAACCAAAACGATTGGCGTCCAGATAGATGCCTTGGACAAAAATGGAAAGATGGACACCTACTATGGTTTCATAGAGGAGATCCGGGAGCCGAGTATGGGCCATTAAAAGTCCCTCTGCTTTGGTGCCAATGGGTCAAGCCGGCGGTAGTGGATATCGATAAGTGCGGTATGACAACTGTGGACCTCAAGCAAGTGGCCTATAGGGACGAACTGTTCGTGCTCGCTAATGATGTGACACAGTATTCTATGTGATGGACATGGACAAAGAAACCTAAAAAAGGAAGGAGAAGACTAGCGATGCGATCAGCCAAGACGCCACGTGGTTCTTCCGTAAAAGAAGGATTATCCGGAGTTGAGGCGTCCGCAGACGAAGAAGAGTATAATCGATTCGACGAGCTGCCTCCTTTCACGGTGGGCGTAGACATTAGTGTCTTGAATGATACAGAGGAATCTCCCACGACGCCGCGATCATAATGAAGGATCACTTGTAAAAGCAAAGTATGTTAGCAAATAAGGATTGCTTTTGGTGTAATAGACTACTAACATACTAGTTTCTCATTCCTCTAGTGGTTTTCCTGTATTTTCTATTCAAATTGTACTAATATTTGACTAACAATATTGTTCAAAGTCCTCTCAGACTAATATAACAAGGTGACAATTTGCAATGGAATTATAAGAGTGCAAATATTACTTTATTTCTTACAATTTTCTATAATGTTAATTTATATTACATGGTTGGAAAAAATATTGTAAAGAATAACTTTAAACAAGACATATTTAAAAATTATTTAATGAAACAAGATTTAAACAGAGATTCAAAAAAGAAATCTTAAAAAAAAGGCTAAATGAATCTAAAATTGTAAAAGTATTTTTAAAAATTATTTAATGAAATAATAGTTAAACAAAGACATTTAAAAAAGAAATCTTACAAAAAAGGCTAAATGAATCTAAAGTGGTAAAAGCATTTTTTAAAATTATTTAATGAAACAATAGTTAAGCAAGAGATTCAAAAAAGAAAAAGAAATAAAAGAAGAGCTAGGGGCACGAGCGGGCTCGAACCCGAGACCTCACGGATCGATCGGGAGAGCCCTCGAACTCAAGCGCCACGCTAGCCAAGGGGAGGAAGAATTCTTGTCGATTAGTATGGGCGCTAAATTGTTTTGAGTCTTTTAACATCATCCCTGCTGGTGTTTTCAACCGGACCGAGAAGTGCCTAGGCTCCTCCTCGCTGAAGGTGACCATCGATCCGGTTGGTGTATTCAATCGATCGATGTCTCACATCGACGCGGTTGGAGTATCCAACCGGCATCGATGAGACATCATCGATGAATACACCAACCGGATCGATGGTGCACCTATAAACCCATCCCGCCTCCTCATCCCCAATTTTTCTACTCCGCCATTGTTCCCCAATCTCCTCCTCCTCCTTTCGCTTGCAAAGACCTCCGACGATCGGGGCGCCTCAATGACCCCACCATGCCTGTCCTCCTGTCCTCCGACGACCCCACGCCGCCGCCTCGCCTCCAAGCCTTGCCTCCGCGCCTTGCCTCCGCTTGGCTGTTCCTCCGGCCTTCGCCAACCCTAGGGTTTGTGCCTCCTCATTGGTGCCGAGTGATTGGTTTTGGTTGCGTTGTTGCGTTTGAGATGTCGTGGTTGGGGACCTTGCAAGAGTGGGATTATTGTTCGATGAAGATTGGGTCAGATTGAGACCATTTGTGACAACAACAATTTTCGATTTTGACATTTAGTTGTTAGATCAATTGTGTCTGTGTGCCGATGATCTAGTACTTGACATTTAGGGAGGTATTGCTCAGTGATGATCTAGGGTTTATATGAGTACAACATTTATTCTGTGATCCGGGCCTTGAACCGTAGACATACATGCTAGGAAGTTTGTTTATCGCTCATTGATATAATCAATCCTCAACTTGTTCGGTTGGTATATGTGCTTCTGTCAATGTTAAGTTTCGGCTGAGTATTGAAAGAACTGATAGACTGTGGTTGATATTGATTCTGATTTGTTATCTGTTAAATCTGAACATAGCAAACACTTTTATCTTCTGCTGATTAGAACATATTTGCTGATTCATTGATGATCGCAATTGCTTGCCGATTTGTAGTCTTTTCTTTCGTTCGTAAGGTAGAACATTTCAAGAATCGCTTTCTTCATATCTATATTCAGCTAGTAGGACAGATTATTGATTAGCATCTTACTGTCTATATTCAGCTGATAGAATTGAGTATTGGTTTATAGACTTACGGTGGTTCGCTTATAATTATTGTTTGGCTACTTTTCCGAACTTGATCGGTGCAAGATTCTGTAAAAAGTTGGCTTTGATTAGTTATACTCGGTACCTAAATTGGGAACTTGTCTCATTGATGCTTAAATGACATTGTGAGATTTCTATGTATGTGTGAGATTTCTATGTATATGTGAAATGAATATGTATCATGTGAATTATTCTAAGTTGTCAAGTGCTGGAAAAGTTGTACAGAAGGCTTGTACAGTCCATCGAGGAGACTTCCCAAGGTAGCTTTGTGCCAAACAGGGGAACGACGCGCTAACAAGGGCCTTGCAAAATCCAGAGCACCACGGACGCACGCGAGGCGTCGGCGTTGTCCCGTGAAGGTTGGTTTCGCCAGACACCGGAACTATAGGAGTCGGGGGAGGAGTAAGGCTCGGCAGATTCAATGACTTAGTGCGCTTGAAGAACGCTGAATCAAACAAATGAGAGAATGCAAGAAGAGATCCCAAGAGCAAGGTGCAACTAGCCTTGAGCCAACAAAGGTGAGGCAGACCAAGAACCTCCAAGTAATCCAGACATCATTAGCCCCTCCGGCAGAGAAGCAACAAGGCTTCGGGTGAAGGTGGCCATGACTTGGACAAGTATCCCGTGAGACGACATCGGCAAAATGGACACCTTGTGAGCTGCATATCCAAGCGCTGAACCTTACCTTCAAGGCGGCGATGGTATGGCTCACCCATTAGAGCCGGGCAGCTTATCCATGGCCAACAGATACTGTTAGGATACTCCAAGGTCTCTTGTGGAGGAGGTTCGCCTTGTGGTAGGACCTTGACCTCGAAATTCTGGAGGTGACGGACTCTGGTTAGGAGAGGCAAGACACAATTTCATCCTGTGGCGTAAGCGGTACATAATTTTTCGAGATAACATGGACTTGTCCTCTCCGCTTGAAGAAGCCCGAGAAGAAACCCGTCTCCTCCCAAGAACACATCGCTTTCGACCTACACCACCTCCTCGCATATAAGCCCGACAAGAAGCCCATCTCCTACACCATCTCCCCGCACATATAAGCCCGAAGAAGCCCGTCTCCTCCCAAGAAGGCGCCGACTCCTACACCACCTCCCGCGCACATAAGCGCCACAAGAACCCCTCTCCTCCCAAGAAGGCGCCCGACCAAGGAATGAAGCCAGCTCGGCCAAGAGCTCCCAAGAAGGCGGGGTCCTCCACCCAATCCAAGAAGTCAGTGAACTTCCGGGCGGCCGTATGATATGAGCGATGAGGAGATCAAGAAGGTGGTAAAAGGAGAGGTAACTAAATTTCTTAAACCCAAGTCACCAGAGAAGAAGGTTCAACTCGCATGTAAGAATTTTATAAAGGCTTAATGACTATTAAAAATTTGAAGGATAAAAGGAAATGCCTCGCCAATCAAACTACGAGCGTACATTGAGTAAGGAATGCCCCAAGAAGAAGATGTCACCGAGGGAAGAGTAAGGATATGCAAAAATTCTTCAAGAAACCGGCCTTCTTGCAAATCAAATATTAGGCACGGAAAAGATTGAGGTTGCCCAAGTAAAATGGTTATTTAAAATGGGTGGGTCATTGGTCGGGCATGAGGAGCCTGCCTGACTAATGACAAAGATGCGCAATTTCATGAATGGTACTTGGGCGCAACCAAGCATGGTCTAGAGATGTTCATTTGTCAAGTTTAAGCAACAAGATTTTTTTCGTGGTGAAGGTCAATTTGTTGTCGATCGGGACTACATATATGATCTATACAGAATGACGCCCTCGGCGTGAGCTTGATGGAGTTCTTTGGACTCAGAAGTGTCTTAATTATTTACAAAAACTATCGTGCACTTCCTTGTACTATACTAACTTGCAAGCCTAACTAATTTCTTATGTAGCATGGAGATACAAAGATGCGAAGGGATCGTATTTTGACATAGGCTTCATGGACCCGATGAGTTATCAACGAGACAACGTTAGAGACCCCCCAAGCGAAAGCGAGACTAACGTATTCAATGCGCTAATGGGTCAAAGATATAAGTCAAAGATATATCTAGCCTACTCATTTGAGTCGTGTTTTCGTACCACCTCATTCTACTCCTTTTCATAACACGATGTTAGAACTAATTAGTTATCTATGTTGACACATCTATGTATAGTTTTCATTTGGATTCTTCTTATGATCGAGCTAGATCGTAGCTCGATCACAATTATCAGACTTCAAAGGAGACCCGGTTGAAAAGTATCAAAACTTTATCGACATGCTCGGCCGGTATTAATTCTTGTTCCTTTTATTATCGTACTAGCTCTATTTCCTTCAATTTGAAACAAATTCTAATCATGTACAATTCAGAATCACATGTGTAGTGCATTCACGGTTCCGTGCTAAAACGTGGGCGTATTCAAGGAGAAATTTGACATTACAATTGCCTCTCGTAATGTATATCATAATGCTAGCTTTTTAGTTAGTTAACTTAATTTCCTTGCATCCATTTCACGCTTTCAACTTTTTTCCACTGCAGATCTTGACTCGGTACGGGTAACAATTTATGCGGCTACTATGTATGCTAGTTTATGCACACCCAAACCGGAGCCGCCGATCCAAGTGCTAAAAGGCAACAAGGGGTGAGTAAATATAATTACTAGCTTTAATGATGTATAGGTACTCCTTATATCTTGTACAAGTTCAAGTATTGATTAGTTAATGACTTAACGATAGGTGCCTCAACATTTGGCGGAACAAGGTTCGAACTCTCGCCACGCACGAGTGAGAGCAATCCAAGAACAACTTCGTCGGCTTTATTTACGATGAGGTCAATAAATCCAAAAGGCGAGTTTCACGAACCAATGTTTAACAAGTTGTGCCCTTCGATAAGGACGATGGTAACTGGGGTTGACATCTCTGACTAGCAAGAGCAATGCGCGTAAAAGATCCCGATGAGCAGAAGGAAAAAAATACTCAAGTTGTAATTAAAGTTGTGTACATATATATTGATACATTAGGCGATGAAGCGTAAGAACAAATATGTGTACATATTTTAATACATTAGATGTAATTAAATTTGTTAATGAATGTTCATGATTTAATTATCGGTGCAAAGTGCATGATTGATTATCGTGCTTTTAATTAGTTGTGATTTAACACACACACATATATAATAGCTCTTTGGAGAAATAGACACGTATATATAAAAACATCGAGCACGGTTGGAGAAACCAACAGTGCGATGAAACTTCATCGATGCGGTTGGAGACACCAGCCGATGCGATGAGGTCGAGGTTCCATGCGCGACCACGTGTGGTCGAACCGTCGCGATACTCTATTAGTACCGGGTGAGTGAACCGGGGCGATGCCCTTGAGCATCGGTCCGGATGGCTATCGGTTCAAAAACCGTACTAAATGCAGTTTTGGACCGAACTAAATGCCCTTTCCGTAGTAGTGAGCGTGAACAAGATCGGCGTCCTGCGCTCATGGCGCGCTTCGACTCGCCGACTTCTGCAAGATGCGGTGGAGAGGGATCACTTGTGGTATCGATTCTTCCACTTCGTGTCGTTTCCTTTGGACTTTTAGGTTGTATTTCAAAAATTCCACCTAGCGACTTTGTCACGCTTGAGTTACAAGTCGAGCTCACATCGACACATACTATGTTGAGGTCGTTATGAGGGTGTCACCTATATAGACACGCCACCAAGACAAGTCAAGCCCACATGTTACTAGTGATATGGCGGTGTTATTTTACCACGTCATCACTAGTGGTGTGGCCAAATAGGCTATTTTTTAAGTGGCCAAACAGACTGGTCCAATACTTGCTACTTGTGATTTCTGTTGAGATATAACCAGAAACTTGGTTGTTGAAATACAACCAGACTCTTAGTTTTAATGGGCGAATTTTGAAACTACCTCTAAGTGGTTTGGGTATAAATATAACACCCCATTGTACAAGGAATCAATCTACAATAAATAAACATAAAATAGTTGAAATCCTTTATATATTCTATTCATCTATTCTACGATTGTTCTTCTTGTATTCTCAATATTCGGATTGGCATTGGGATTGATCTCTGACTCTCCAAGGCCTAATGTTGTGTCACCATATTCCTCTTTTCAATCCTCATGCTATTAGATTAATTTTTGTTCTCTAGACTCTAGATGGTTTTCTTGCTAATTAGGGTACTAGATTGATTTATTTTACATGGGATTACTGTTCATGACTTAGTCGTGCGTGCTCACTATTGCGTGTGCCCGTGGTGAACCACAAGCAAGCCAAGGCTCCACACCATCGTGCACAAAACCGTCACAGCACGCAGACCATCACCATCACAAGACCCCAAAGAGAGCCTGCCACCACCACATGCACCAAGCGCCACCAAACACCATTAGGGTAGGCGCCGACCGCCACACTCTTGCCAAAGTGTCGCCAAAGTGATGCCCTCCCGACGAGCTCACTGTCCACACTTGCCACCGCAAAGTCCATGTGAGGTGGTGCCCCTCAACGACCTAGGCCAGGGTTAAAAAAAAAGAGTTGAAACCCTCCCAAAAACTCACCCACATCGAGTGCTTTTGGTGCGTGCGGCTGTGGACCGCTTGTTTGATTAAAATTTCGCCCACGGAAGAAAAAAATACAAAAAGGATTTGACTAGTATGGCTTGGTCTAACTGGATTTGGACCATGTACTTTAACGGACCGCACAGCACATCGGCAATTTAGCCCAAGACCAAATTCTTTTGGGGTTAGGGTATAGTTTAACCCCTAGGTTTTTAGGTATTTTGTAGATGAAATAAATTTTACAAAAAAGACCTCAAGTTCTCGCATAATTACAATTTATTGGGAAAAATTTATTCTAGACCCTAAGGTTTTCAATAATCCCAAAAGTATTTAATAAATTTTAAAAATATATTAAATACTAGAAACTGAATTTTTAGGGCGTGGGCTTAGTGAATTATTAAAATTTAGACCTATCACACCTTTTTTATTATTTTAGTGATTTTAAAATTGCTTGATAATTAGTAGAAAATTATAAAATGCTAGGAAATTATAGATAATTATCTATTTGAATAGATATAGATTAATCTTTACTAATTTAAGGGTGAGCATGCAATATATTGATTTTACCTATAGTAAAATTCATTTTCCATGTAAATAACATATGTAGGACATTACAAAAGGGAATTTGCTAAACTCGCCTTAAATAGTAGCAATTACCTAACCTAATGTAACACCCCGGCGCCAACGCACCGCAAATGCTACCAAAAGACTCTAATTGATGCTTACAACACTCCGGAACCACTCTTGCCCAGAGTGTTCCCAACAAGATCCAAGAATTAAAAACGCGACAACAAGTTCAAATGACCTAAGGATTCAACAAACGAGTCACTAAACCTTTTACCTCTAATAAAAGGTTGAAACCGATCTTGAAACTCTCTAAACTAGCTTAAACTAAGTCACCGAAATTTAGAAAATTTCGCATGACCTCTAGATAGTAGGACATCCACTCGTGAGATGAAAGCAATTTCAGTTTTGATATCATTCTAGCGAGTCCTTAGTTAACCAATCACACATCCAACAAAATTTAATAACTACACAATGACGGATGACATATTACAACCATAATCAATGCAACTAGGCTTTACAAATCGATTAAAGGTTTTGATGAAAACGTGCTTGTGCTACTACTCCCCCCATGCATGCCGGTTTCAATGTACCTGCAACAATACAACAAGCAAGCGTGAGTTCAAACTCAGCAAAGTACACGAGAATAATAAACCCAATTTATCGTAAGTAAAACAAGAACTTAACCATAAGAGCAAGTAATGCAAATAAAACAATATCCGGACAATAAGCATTTATACCCATTTAACGCACTAACTTAACCATATAAAAAAATTTACTACAATCAATCCATCACCTTGGTAATAAAACCAATCAACTTCCATGAACCGTTACTTAACGCTTAAAACACGCCGTCTCCGACTCAACCACCCTTTTTTCTTACAACCCAAATCGTTTTCATCAATTTAAGTCGAATTCATAACTCGACTTCACTCCATGATAGTCATATAACCTAATTAGCAAGGCAATGAAATGCACTCAATCATCAAATTCAAATCAATCTCTCCTGACATACCATCACCACAAAACTCATTATTAAAGATGCAATGCACATGAATGCTCATCTCGATGCACGTCTCGAAGTCGCTGAGTGCACACCCGTCGGTGCACCTCACGCCCTTCCATCCCGTGATGGAAGGTGCCTACTTTCTCGTCTCGCTCTCATTCACCTCGATGAATGAGACTACGAGGTAGGACTTTCGTGTTCACTACGTGTGAACACAGAGGCCCGTGTCGAACGGGTCGCTCTTCCATTATGAATGCACAAATGCAATTTTCATGAATGAAATGCAACTTTTCATTCAATGCCAACACTAACATACCATAACCACATACATACGCATAGCCAATTCTCACATTCATAAGTCACCAAATGATACTAGTAAAAAATCGATTCAACCATAAGACATGGCAACTCATAACGTTTCTGTCATGCAACTACATCCTATGGCCTTGAGCCATATTCACACAATACACTTGCAATTAGATGCTCACATATACTATCTTTATAAATGACTTAACCGTTGGAACCAAACTCATGTTAGCCCCAATCACTCAAACAACATGCTCGCTATAATAGTAACAAAGGTACAGTAAACTCACCGAGATTAAGGCTTACTAGGGACCACTTGAATCCAATAGCTAATCACGTCCTCGAAGGGACGATCACCAATAGAACTCATACTTGCCACAATCAATAGAAATTAGCCATGAACAGGTAAATAACATCGAACAGCTCAATTAGGCACACAACTCGTTGTACTTGCCTTTACCGACGCGTGAGGCAAGGTGGGGTCGAGACCACCCCCGAAGACACTCTCTCCTTGAGCTAGCATTGACTACCCTCGAAGACACTCTCTCCTTGAGCTAGCACTGACTAGGCTGCCATCAAATGGAGTTAAAGAGAAGGTTAGATTAGATAAGGAAGCAAGAAGACAACCATCTTCTACCTTTAATCTTCTCCTGTTACCCCCTTTTATTACCAATCACTAGAGATAAATACTAATCAATCATACTAATGGAAGCTTGTGTATATATATATATATGTTTAATCAACATTTCAAACAACTTGAGAATCTATTATGAGTAAAGACTGAAGACTATTCTAATAACATGTTTGCATGCCCGTTTTCCATTCCTTTTAAATAGCGATTTGATAACAATCAACACGCAAACATGTATGCTATAAACCAACAACTTGAAATGTAACTATACCAAAATAGGATCGCTAGTCACACTTCACCACTAAATCGTAACTAGATATACTTGGCTACATAAAGACACATACATTTCAGCTCGAAAGAACTCTTATTAAAATGGGGGCAAGATAACATCCTACTAACTCTAGGATGATACCCACCTAGCATAATGATCTTAACTTAAATCAACCTAATCCCATTTCCATGTCTTTCATCATAAGCATCGAATGCATAAACCACTCTATTTGATCATGAGAATATAGGCGTTAGTACGCATTACTCACTAAACCGAGAATATCGGTCATCAATGCGGACATAAAAAAAAAGAATCACTAAAACTTTTACCATTTATCAAGGAACTATATGAAAAGGCGTTCGGCAGGTTAATGAAGGAATAATAGATAATTTGAGTTATCTGTTAAACAATGTCCAACCTAACAAACTCAAAGATATATATGCATGTAGATAAGCACAAAACAGTTAGAATACCCATTTTATTTGAATCGGGGATGAAGTAGCCACTAAAAGTCATCAATCCCTAAAGAGAAAGCTCATTTCAGCTAAATTTACTTTAGTACAAGCTTGATCGAGTGGGTAAACCAAAGAATCGCACTGTGGCATGCCCAAAATTATCATTAGAACTAGGCAATAGAGTACTAGCAACTACTACAAGCATGATTGTAACATACATTCACAAGTACTAGGGTGAGCATGTGAGGCATTTCTCAAACACCTTAATCGCAACCATGCATCCACAGCTAGACCCCCACCTCCACTTACCACAAGAAGGGAGAGGAAGGAGGGGAGGTGCCACTGAGGGCCGGGCTCGTCGGCTCTGCAGGGAAGAAGCAGGGCTGGCCGCAGCAAGGAGGCTGGGGAGGGGGCGTCGCCAGGGTGGGGAAGCAGCTGAAGGAGACACCCACGAGGAGGCACTGCTTGACCGCCACGCTCTGTTCTTGGTGAGCTGACAGCCCAAGGGAGGCGCAGGGAGCTCGGCTCGAGGCTCACGGCCAGGGCCGGGCCGTGCTGGCTGGTTGTCTCTCTTCTGCTTCCGCACCAGAGGAGAGGAGCTGCTGTGAGGAGAACGCCAAGAGGAGCAGGACGCCTTGGGAGACACTCGACAGGCAGCTTGCATTTCGGAGAGGACTTAGCAGGAATCGAGGTGGCGCCGTGTCTTGAGGAGGAGGCACTCCACCCAGGGAAAATCGGCAGCCAGAGAAGAATCGGGAAGGGAGCAGGGCTACTGGCACTTGGAAGGATGCGGCCAGGGGACCGGATGGCAAGAATGACCAGGAGAAAAAAAGTCTCCGGGTGGGGAATAAAATATCGCCCAAGTGAATAAATGGCAGCCACACAAAAAGGAAAGGAGAGATGAGTATTTTTTTTTGCAAGATACACTCTCCCCTCCTTAAAGGAATTCGACCCCAAATTCGAAGTGTGCCAACTACGCAAAACAAAGACACAAAGGTGTTAAACTTCTTTGCCAACTCAAAACACCCACACAAAACTCCAACGGTTACAAACAGTAAATCAAAACCTCAAATCCAACAATTAAGAAAACGATTTGACTTAGCTCAAATGAGTGCTACTCCTCATGCAACAACTCACTCAAAGTCAATCAATAGGCCCAAAATCCCAAATCATACCACTCGCAAACAATCTGACAAAATTAGACAATCTTTTGTCGACACTAAAGCGCATTTACATCCGAACAACCAATGATCCTCCTGATGAATAGGATACCAACCTCTATGCCCTACTCCAAATCCATACTCAATTTCAATTGCTATACTCTTATCTCCTCTTTCAATTGATTGACCTCTTTATCAAAAGGTCCATTATTGACAAATACCATCAAAGCAGTTAATTCACTAAAACACAATTTCCTTCCAACCATATCTCCACAATATAAATTTTTTATATATATATTTTTCTTCTACCAAGGTTACCTTACCTCAAAGGACCATCGCCGGGGTAAATGTTCACTACGAACATTACACATCAAATTATGAAATCCTTCACTACAACCATCTGAACCCAAAAGTTCAGTCACACGTTAGAAAGGGTGACATAATTACCATCACTTCCAAGTAGTTCACTACTAAGGGCTAAACAAGCACCATTAAGGAACCACATCAAAAGTATAATCCTCAATTATTATCCACCCAAAATCCCTCGATTCTCTTTAGCAAAACAACCACTTTCATCCTCTTCATATAATGTGATAAAAATACACACTAAGGAAACTCAACTCTCAAGAGAAACACTACATTGACTTTTACAGCTGCAATCCCAATGACCAAAGAAAACTCAATTCTATTTATTATACTCAACACTGTACCATAAGCTTCCAAATCCTGTAACTCCAGCTAGAACACAAAGGAATTACAACTCCCTTTTTGACCAAAAGAACCACTTACATCCTCTTGAACCCAAAACATTAAAATCTACCTGAGAGAGGATCTTGATAGAGCCCAATCATTACTCTTTTTCTTCTTCCAAAGCCAATTTTGCAAGAGAAGACTCGATTCTCTAACATCATATAATTCGCCTTTACCACTCTCAAATCAATGCAATAAAATTCACCTCGAGGGGGAACTCCATTCAAAAGAGAGACCCCACACAAATCGCCGACAGAAGCTCTCATAAAACCAAGAAACAACCCAGCTTACTTCAATCAAGGCAAAGCCTCTCACGCTAACCCAAAATCACAATTTGGAAGAGAAGACAAAATTCCGGGTCACACATCCAGGATGCAATTACCAATCTTTTCTCCCAAGAAACGGGAACTTATTCCCAACAAAACCACTTATAAAACCCTCATAAAATAACTTAGTTCCCACGCTAAAAACACAATCCAGCCTTACATTTTCCGAGCGTAAATCCCACCGTAATCAATCAGGCCATCTCTCTTAACCAAAGCAAAAGACTACCGTGGTTTGATGAGATAAAATATTCCGAATTCCATCAACCAATTACTTCGTGATCTACTCTTACATCCTCATTTTAAATCCTTAGGACCGAAGGAAGGTTCATCTCAAATCTCATCCTTTCTAGTACTCCAATGCTCTAACCATATCATTTTCACCAAATCCTAAAAAGTACATAGGTTTGAACGGAAGTTACAAAACCCAAACTTCCTTTACTTTCCTTCTCCTATTCATATACCCACCACTAGTTACTTTCCATAGATAAACTTCCAGATAGACATTCGTCAAAGACAAGGAAAAACCCATCATTCATACAACCATTCCATATATATATATTCATTCTTTAATTTTCACAACGAGCAGTTCATTTTGTGGATCCACAATTTAATTGACCCATAAGCAACATAAACCAACAACTCTCTTGTCTTTACGCCAATATACTTCGGTACTTTACATCAACACCTTGCTATGATAAATTCATCCATAGAAGATTCTAGACCTTCTCAATCATGGTCAATACTAGACTTACCGGAACACAAATCTCGCACTTCCGATCAATTTTCATGATTCACCACCATTGGAATAACTCTAATCAACTTTTTCACTTTAAAATCATCTACCATTTCCAATTAGTCATTCTGTACCATACAATAAATTTGGGTGCCTTTATATAATCAACAACTCACGTTAACTGAATCAATTACCCACATCATCAGAAGTCTCTAACAACTCATCATACACTTAACGTCTAAACGTCCCCGTGTCACATACTCAACCTCTGAGGAAATCCATGATTATTAAGCATGAGTAACGGCAAAATCATCTTTCCTTCCAGAAAACTCAACCATAAATCTCAAGAGAATTCGACTCTCGAATTCCCAAACTCCGACGGGAAACAACTCCTTAAACAAATCTCAAAATTTACAACTTCCAGGAAGGAAAAAGATGCATGGGGAAAAAACCAAATGATCAACCAAATACTTCTCGATAAAACCTTAACACCGAAGATCCACACGATTTAAGTTTTGCACCAAAAAAAAACTTCAATAAGTTCCTTAAATGGAGAGAACAACAACTACAATAGTTTTCTCCGCAAGGCAACCCACGATAACCAACAAAACCCAAAGAAACCAATGAAATCGAACTCCAGAACGGTAAAAGCAATCTGAAAGGATTCATCACTAAACTTTCCTCTTCACCTCCAAAGGAATGAAGCCAAAAGAAACCGACCTTCTCCCTTCACTCTCTAAACTATGCCACAACAAACGACGAGCCTCACCTCGAGAGGTTCTCAAGCTTCCGGTGGTGGCCCTACCCAGCCACAACCACCAACACAGCCTTTTCCATGGCCACACCAACAACCAAGGCCTTTAACAGGGTCAAAAGCACGAAGGCGAGAGTATGATGATTCAAACAACCCTTTTCATAATCAAAGTAATATGTAACAATAAATTTAGCACTCAACATTTAGGCGCAATGCAATATACCCATACCCATCCTACTGTGCATCAGAGTGTGTCAAGTTTTAAATTAGTTAATCACTCTATTCAGATTTTAAGGTTATTACCCTAAGGCCAAATTTTATCAATAGATACCTATGCCATGTTTCTAATTCCACACAACAACTTTTAGTTTACCCTAGTAATTAATAAATTCACATACCACGGACCTAAAGCCCGCCTCGATACCAACTCTAATAACACCGGCGCCAACGCATCGCAAATGCTACCAAAAGACTCTAATTGACGCTTACAACACTCCGGAACCACTCTTGCCCAGAGTGTTCCCAACAAGATCCAAGAATTAAAAATGCGACAAGTTCAAATGACCTAAGGATTCAACGAACGAGTCACTAAACCTTTACCTCTAATAAAAGGTTGAAACCGATCTTGAAACTCTCTAAACTAGCTTAAAACTAAGTCACCAAATTTAGAAAATTTCGCATGACCTCTCTAGACAAGAGGACATCCACTCAGCAGATGTAAAGCAATTTCAGTTTTGATATCATTCTAGCGGTCCTTAGTTAACCAATCACACATCCAACAAAATTTAATAACTACACCACGACGGATGACATATTACAACCATAATCAATGCAACTAGGCTTTACAAATCGATTAAAGGTTTTGATGAAAACGTGCTTGTGCTACTACTCCCCCCATGCATACCGGTTTCAATGTACCTGCAACAATACAACAAGCAAGCGTGAGTTCAAACTCAGCAAAGTACACGAGAATAATAAACCCAATTTATCGTAAGTAAAACAAGAACTTAACCATAAGAGCAAGTAATGCAAATAAAACAATATCCGGACAATAAGCATTTATACCCATTTAACGCACTAACTTAACCATATAAAAAAATTACTACAATCAATCCATCACCTTGGTAATAAAACCAATCAACTTCCATGAACCGTTACTTAACGCTAAAACACGTCGTCTCCCGACTCAACCACCCTTTTTTCTTACAACCCAAATCGTTTTCATCAATTTAAGTCGAATTCATAACTCGACTTCACTCCACGATAGTCATATAACCTAATTAGCAAGGCAATGAAATGCACTCAATCATCAAATTCAAATCAATCTCTCCTGACATACCATCACCACAAAACTCATTATTAAAGATGCAATGCACATGAATGCTCATCTCGATGCACGTCATCGGTGCTCGCCGAGTGCACACCGTCGGCAGTGCACTCACGCCCTTCCATCCGTAGATGGAAGGTGCCTACTCTTCTTGTCTCGCTCTCATTCACCTCGATGAATGAGACTACGAGGTAGGACTTTCGTAGAACACAGAGGCCCGCATCGTAATGGGTCGCCTCTTCCATTATGAATGCACAAATGCAATTTTCATGAATGAAATGCAACTTTTCATTCAATGCCAACACTAACATACCATAACCACATACATACGCATAGCCAATTCTCACATTCATAAGTCACCAGCGATACTAGTAAAAAATCAGATTCAACCATAAGACATAGCAACTCATAACGTTTCTGTCATGCAACTACATCCTATGGCCTTGAGCCATATTCACACAATACACTTGCAATTAGATGCTCACATATACTATCTTTATAAATGACTTAACCGTTGGAACCAAACTCATGTTAGCCCCAATCACTCAAACAACATACTCGCTATAATAGTAACAAAGGTACAAGAACTCACCGAGATTAAGGCTTACTAGGACCACTCAATCCAATAGCTAATCACGCCCTCAAGGGACGATCACCAATAGAACTCATACTTGCCACAATCAATAGAAATTAGCCATGAACAGTAAATAAGAACTAACAGCTCAATTAGGCACACAACTCGATGTACTTGCCTTTACCGACGCGTGAGGCAAGGTGGGGTCGAGACCACCCCCGAAGACACTCTCTCCTTGAGCTAGCATTGACTACCCCCAAAGACACTCTCTCCTTGAGCTAGCACTGACTGGGCTGCCATCTAATGGAGTTAAAGAGAAGGTTAGATTAGATAAGGAAGCAAGAAGACCACCATCTTCTACCTTTAATCTTCTCCTGTTACCCCCTTTTATTACCAATCACTAGAGATAAATACTAATCACTCATACTAATGGAAGCTTGTATATATATATATATATATATATATATATATATATATATATGTTTAATCAACATTTCAAACAACTTGAGAATCTATTATGAGTAAAGATCAAGACTATTCTAATAACATGTTTGCATGCCCTGGTTTTCCATTCCTTTTAAATAGCGATTTGATAACAATCAACACGCAAACATGTATGCTATAAACCAACAACTTGAACAGAACTATACCAAAATAGGATCGCTAGTCACACTTCACCACTAAATCGTAACTAGATATACTTGGCTACATAAAGACACATACATTTCAAATCGAAAGAACTCTTATTAAAATGGGGCAAGATAACATCCTACTAAATCTAGGATGATACCCACCTAGCATAATGATCTTAACTTAAATCAACCTAATCCCATTTCCATGTCTTTCATCATAAGCATCGAATGCATAAACCACTCTATTTGATCATGAGAATATAGGCAGAAGCACGATTACTCACTAAACCGAGAATACAGTCATCAATGCAGCATATAAAAAATAGAATCACTAAAACTTTTACCATTTATCAAGGAACTATATGAAAAGGCGCTAAGCGGCAGGTTAATGAAGGAATAATAGATAATTTGAGTTATCTCGTTAAACAATGTCCAACCTAACAAACTCAAAGATATATATGCATGTAGATAAGCACAAAACAGTTAGAATACCCATTTTATTTGAATCGGGATGAAGTAGCCACTAAAAAGTCGTCAATCCCTAAAGAGAAAGCTCATTTCAAATAAATTTACTTAGTACAAGCTTGATCAGAGTGGGTAAACCAAAGAATCGCACTCGTGGCATGCCCAAAATTATCAAGAGAACCAGGCAATAGAGTACTAGCAACTACTACAAGCATGATTGTAACATACATTCACAAGTACTAGGGTCGAGCATGTGAGGCATTTCTCAAACACCTTAACTACAACCATGCATCCACAAGCTAGACCCCACCTCGACTTACCACAAGAAGGAGAGGAAGGAGGGGAGGTGCCACGAGGGCCGGGGCTCGCTGCCTGCAAGGGAAGAAGCCAGGCCACCGCGCAAGGGGAGGCTGGGGAGGGCGGCGCCAGGTGGGGAAGCACCAAGGAGACACTGGCCGAGGAGGCACTGCCTGACCGCCACTGCTCTGTTCTTGGTGAGCCGATGCCAAGGGGAGGCGCAGGAGATCAATAAATGGAGAATAAAGAAGGAAAAATAGAAAAAGGCAAGAATACAAAAAAAAGTAAAAGTTTAAAAAATTGCCACGAGAACCCCGATCATTCAATTAAATTATTTTAGCTACCAATTGAGATTTTATGCATAAAATATTGAAGAAGTAAAATGAAAAGATAACTTTAAATCTAAATAATGTATTGCCAAAATTTACATAAAATAATGGAATCACAAATGGAGCTAAAAATTTTATAGAATCGTTCTCGATTAAATCCTTTTGAAAAACAAAGTTTGAAAAATAATAGACTTCATTGGTATCAAAGGAAAGTCAAAATCCAAATGAAATTCTTCGATCAACACCCACGCTGGGCCATCCATTCCTTTTCCGTCTGCTAAGCACATTTGAGAATTCCCAACATCGACAAGGGTCCCAGAGTCACCTCTGCAACTCATCGCCTCCTCTACTCCGCTCCTTCCATCGAAGCGCAGAACAATCGAGGCACTCTCGATCATTGCCACGAATCCCACTCAAGGCTGCAATTTTGGCTACAAACCACACCGCAAGGCACTCCTCTCCCATTCCCCTCACTTCCCTTCCCCTTTCCCCAGCCTGAGTCGCCCCAGACATCCCCCAAATCGCCATAGCCAGCAGACTCTGATGCTAGGGCGCGAAGCAAAATCCCGGTGAAGTAGTGGTCCTCCTTCCAATTCCTCTGAGCCGAAGCATCCTCATGCACTGCTGATCAGAAGCCCTCAACAATTCTTGAGCCTCTTCATGCAAAATGTTGCACTTGCCACACCGAGCCTTCTTTCTCCAAAGCCGTCCAGTGGGTAGAGCTCCCGAGCTTCTCCTCCTGTAAACCCTAGAATGGAACCCTAGCATCCACTCATGCTTAATTTGCCACCGATTTCAACCCTAACGCCGTTGCTTGTCTCCTCCACGAGCCGCGATTGAGCTCATACCAACCTCGGCAAGGCTCCTCGAAGTCCTCCGCCGAATCGACACCACTCCTCGGACTCACCTCGCCGAGATCTCCCTCTGGTGCCGCCGCCTCGCGGGAAGATCGCCGAAGACCCTTCACGGCCAGCCCTAGGAGCCTCTCGTTCGCTCTCTCATGGGGTCAAGAAGTCGCTAGCTCAAAGTTGAAGAAGAGCAGAGCCTAGAAGGGTTTCCCAAACACCAAAAACGATTCTCTTTTCCAACCGAATTGAATATTAAAACTTGAGTATCTTTTACAATTTTAATCAAAACTCAAGAGGGACAAATTTGTATATTCATTTAAAATCCGTAAGAATCTAAATATGTAGAAATATTTAGTTTTTGAAGTATAGGATTATTACTTAATCTAAACTTTGATTATGATGCAAATGTGGTTTATCATGGCAACTTGTGAATAATAAGAACTGAAATGGTGAAATGAGTATTAATGTGATGCTAGGATCAAGATGTATTCAAATATACAAATATGTTTAATTTTTGAACTAAGTTTAATTTGTTTGCTTAGCAACCATTAATAATGCTTAAAATGGCCATTAATAGAAAGGAGTGTATAATAGATCAGAAAATCATATAAGAAATGATTATGTGCTTCTGGGATTGTAATAAACCTAATCAGGCAAAAAGTATTTAATCTTAGATCCAAGTTTAACATAATTGCTTCATAAATCATTAATTAACCATGTTATGGCCGTTAGCAAAATAATAGCATGATAGCTCATGAAATGGTAACAACACTTTGAATAGGCTCCTGGAATCAGCAAGGCCCCATGTATGTAAAAATATATGTAGTAAGGTTTAATTTGCGTGTTCTTAATGAAAGGAAATGTTAATGATAACAATAAGTAAATAGTTTATCTATTGCAATTAAAGCTAAAATAATACAAAATCAACTTTAAAACATTCCTAGGATGATACTTTGCTAATACCTGAAAAATGAATCAAGAATCATGTATAGGTTAGTTGGAAACTAAGTTTGAATCATGGCCGAATTAAGATTTACAACATGGTCATTTAAGCTACTTCAGCAGTAGATAAAATAACTCATCCAAATACCAAAATCAATAAAATCAGTTTAGAAACGTTGTACAAAGTTTATGCTACCATATTCTGTAAAAAGAATCATATTCCATTAAGGTTTTCATATTAATCTCATTAGTTCAAAACCCTTAAGTGTTAACCTTTTGATTCACTCTTTTGGCCGATTCCGAATAGTGTCCACTTTACAATGCCACTTAAGACTTTTCAACAATGATTATAATGTATCAGCTAAAGCCTAGAATTCATGGAATCAGCTTAGGATTGTTATACAAAGTATAAATCATCTTATTATGAAGAAATAACCATATTTCATCATGTTTTGCATACTTAATCTAAATAGTGAATAACCCTAAATGACCATATTCATGGATTCGTAGAAAGAACAATTGACTTTAATTGCGAAGTTTGTAAATACCGTAACCTCCTCAAGCATCATGTAAAATAAGCCAAGAGCCTAAATCGATGATTTAACTTGTACAAAGCTAATTCTAAGTGAAATCAATTTGAGGTAAAGGAACTAATCACTCATGAACTTATATGATCACTTAAGACTTTTCATTGATTCAAAGCTCGTAAGTAATAAAGTTGCGTAAACTCATATTATGAATAGTAAATCAATGAACCTTGCAACTAATGATTTATTCTATTAATCCAACCAATCCTTGCATCTTGAATTTGTAAAATAAGATTAATAAATTCATAAAAAGAGCAATCCTGTTTCTTTATCGAGTTTATTTGTTCTTGCTTTCTATTTCTTTTCGCCTTATTGAAGTTAGTTGCTTTGCGTTGTTTCGTTGTTCGGCGTGTAGACCCGACGCCTCTAGCTTCGTTGCCGCTGCCATCCGCAATCCCCGCCTTCGTCAGATTCGCTCTATTAAGCAAGGCAAGCATCCTTTGACCATATTGAGCCCATTATTTTATATTCCTTTTGTGCATCAAATTGTTTTATGCATGCGTTTACTTTATGTAAATTGCTATTTTGTGGATTGGTAGTTACACCTGTTGTCTCGTGAATCTCCTTTGATGATTGTGAACATGTGAACCTTGATAACCATAGATTAAGGTTAGGCGTTACTAAATGTCATCATGGGTATATGCGTTTATTTTATTCCTGCTTAGCCATGCTTTAGAATCAGCAATGTATATGATCAAATCAATATTTGTTTTCCGAAAACATTGAAAATAGCAATTGTTGGTTGCGGGTACTTTGATTAAAACCCAAAAGAAAACTATGCTTTGATGCGGGCGATTATTGGCAATAGCCGGATGTGCGACTGGAATTGCACGTAGTGTAGGGTGAAGTGTCGCCCGTGTCACTTTTAAGGACCGAGCAATGGGACGCTATTGATCCGAGATTTCCGTGCAACCACAAGGGTGAGGATGGGTTAGCCATAGCTTATTATGTTAATTAGACATGGCTTTGTACATTGGTAGGCGGGAGCTCGCACAGGTTTTCCGGTCAGGTCTACCCTGACGGGGTATTCCGGTCAGGTCTACTTGCTAATGCAACGGTGTATGCCCTGCCGTGTTTAGAAACGCTATGCTGGGTGTGTGAAAGTGGATCCACGGCTTGGGTGTGTGTTTCTAGTTCTACGGCAGGGTTAACGTCCCGGCTGGTCAAAGCTATGTCTAGGTAATGTAATGACTATGTATGGTCTTCTTGACGCCACACCTAAGGAAGTGTGTTGGGCAAAAGTTGATCATTCCTTGTGGGTAAAGTTGTACACCTCTGCAGAGTTTAAATCTAATTAATTAGCAGCGCCATGGGTCATGAGCACTCGTGAAGTCATTCCAATGTTAAATGTTTTATTATTTCTCAAATGGGTTGGTATCATTTTGTTTTGTAACTGTGATTTTCGCCGAAGGGCCGACATTGATGGAATTTCGTGAATGTGAATGTTTAGCGCACGCCATGGAGGACTGTGGAGTGCTATTATGCTTTATTTACTTGCTATCAATTAAACTTGCTCTTTTAAATTCCGTTTGCAAATAACTTGATTTACAAGTGCAAATTCGCTTTATGCAAATGAACTGTAGTAGCCTCATTTGAAATGGCCTGCATATATGATAGGTGTTGCTCAAGTCTTGCTGAGTACGTAAAGTACTCACCCTTGCCTAATTATATTGTAGGTGGTTGAGTTAGCGAGCTTCGAGTCTCTTTTCGTCGCAAGTTGCGGGTTCCTCCTTGAAGCGTGTTCTATCTGGAGTTTATGCCTGGTCAGTTGCCTGCGGGTCGGTTGGGCAAACCACAAGGCTTGCTTCTTTTGCTGCTATATTTCTCTGAGTTGTAATAATTATTTGTATAATCGTTTCTGCTTAATTGATTAATGTATGGTTGTGATTTCCAATTGTTGTAAACATGTGAGTGCTAGCTACTGATCCAGGAATAGCACAAGAATCACATGGAGGTTCCTGCTCATCGTAACGGGTCTCACAACTTTGGTATCGAGCTATAACGACTGTAGGATAAACCTTAGATAGAATGGTCGTTAATATTAGAATGAGCAAATTCAAAATGTTAGTCTCAAAAGATGTTATATTTGCAAAATGTAGACTCGCTATTCTTCCTCATTCTTAAGACTCTACTCTTGTCTCCATTTTCATTTGGTTTTGTAAACAAATACCCTTTCCTTAAAAATAGATCATCTTTTCTATTTGCTTCTAAGGATGTCCAGACATGTCATTGTCATTCTTCAAGCCGCCGCTGAAGACTACAATGTATGCGCCAACATCTCAAGGAAGTCGACAACATCCTACTAATCTCGACAAAGGTATAAAGTTTGAAGAGACTACTTCATGAAGAGTCAAGATTACCCAATAGTAAAATATGAGATGATTAGAATGCATTAGGATCTACCTTAAGATAGGAACCCTTACGCGTAACATTTTGTTCCGCTCTGGTTATATAAAGCATTTTACTATTTTGTGTTTTTGTCTTGCTACTTGAAGTTGGATTTTATTTCTGCTTGTTAGGACTGATTTATGTGTAACTTGACCACTACGGTTAAAGTTTCATAATAAATTGTCCTCATGTATGAATATGAGAAATTCAAACCATAGGGTGAATAAGAAATCATAACATAGTCTGTATCTTCCCTCCATAGAACTTTTTCTGAGCTTATCTCTTCTTCATAAAAATTCTTACTTGTGTAACCATTATAGCCCCCATTTACTGCTACTAGCTTCTAGAAGTCGCGCCATTTGTATACAGATTAATACCAATATCTTGCCATATTGGTAACCACTAGTTTACTTAAGTTATCTTCGTTAGCTAAAACTCAGTCGCTTTCAATAATAAATCCTCCTCGCCTTAAAATTCACCTCATTATTTTGTCTAGACTATGTACTGTAAGTTTAAGTTAGGATCGGAAAAGTTCTATGCTTCCAGAATATAAATATTGGAATGATCGTCAAAAGGAAAACCGAAAAAGTTGAAAACTCTATTTCCTAAAAGAAATATAAAAAGGATAGTATCAGTTATACATATACTCTTTTCCCCAACTATAGAATTCATTCTTCTTATCTGTATACTCATTCTTCACTCTTAAGTTACTCCTTCTAGAAGTAATTCTTGTCTTATCTTCTACGAAATAAAAACCGCCAACAAATCCTTTGAAAGAAGTTCTGGTAACAAGTCAAGAACATTATGACGTCTGCATCAGCAACTTCAAGAAGATGGAAATAACGAGCAGCACAACCTCCCCAACTTCATCGAAGCCTTGGAGGACTAACACAGCAAGTGGTGCAAAGATTAAAAGAAACGAGTCGCTGAATAGTCTACTTTGGAACATAGCAGTATACGAGCTACATATTATCCTAGCCATATAGTACACCTTTTATGCATAAATACATATGGCCAGTAGAAGGAAAACCTTAGATACCCTTCCTACATATTAAGTTGAATATATATGTAGTGTTTTTTTTATGCTGTTGAAAATTTTTGTTGTAGATCTTTATATTGCTTTCGGGTTACTCTCGTGAATGTTAAACCATTAGGTTGAAATTTACGATGTGTTAACCCTACTTAATAAGAAATTTTAATTAAAAAGATTTTAAAGAACGAAATGTTGCCTCATAAAGCAAGCCAAAAACTACTCAACCTGCATAGAAACTTTTCCTAAAATAATAATTTAATGAAAGGAATGTTGCCGTAAAACCTAACAAAATTCCATCTAAATCGCTTTACTCTAATACATATTGTTGCAGAATGCCTGCGACGCAATCCATTAATTCATCCGCTGAAAGTAATGAGTAATAAAATCTTTAGCCTTTATAACTGACCTTCAACTCTCCCCAAATAATCTTGGTGAAAATGCATCTTTTCACTCATCTCAAGTATTTTAACATATTCTGTATCTCTTCTTAAATAGCTTATTCTTACTAAGGATTCTCAATATAAATTGCTAACACTCCTCATCTACGTTGTAAAACCGCAAGACACTCAATTGTCAGGAAATAATAATCCTATCCAAGTTCAACCAAATCCTTGGTATTTAGCTAAAGCACTTTCTTATCAACCCAGCAAACATCATAACTCTCCACTTTCTCAAGGTTCAAAAAAAAGGGGCTAGAATCTGTAACCATGGTGGAAATGCTCATCATAATTGAACAAATCATCAAATGCACACCCTACTGTTCTAACAACTCGCGCAAAATATTTCTAGTATTGGTGCAACTTCTATCAGAAAAGAAAATGGTTTAGAAAAAAAAATATACTTCTATACCTTATTTGATACCTCCACCTTTTTCCTTGAAATGTTGTCAACCCAATCGATCTGAAGATCATGCTTGCACTCGCTATGGAGGAATAGGACATGTTGTTGATGAGAGTGCAATCAATTATTCTATCTATGAAGAAAATTATTCTCCTGAAAACGTCCTATATGTAATACCAGTTATTACCTTGCAAAGGTCGAGATCATTGTTCATTTCAATACCCCCTGGATTCATTAATCACCACTGCACTTCAGCCTCAACAAATGGAACTCCAATTCTTGGTTGCTTAGGAATTGGTTATTAGAAAGAAAAAAAAATCGGTTGTATAGAAAATATTGCTTAAGGAATTAAAGAAATAGCACTTGATCCTAGCTACCTTCACTAAGAAAGTAGTAAATGGTAATCTCCAATGGCATGTTTCCTGTCGGATAAAGAAAGTCCTTAGACTAAAGAATGTTCTAAGAAGCAACAAATTGAAACTCACGAGATAATATTAAGCATACAACTAACTGGACTCAACACCACGGGAAAAGCATAAATGCTTCAACTGTCACAAAAGAAACCGTATTGCTAAACCATGTCCGCAAGTTGAATGAATATCCCCCAGCCTCATAAACATGCCAGAAGTCACGTTAGACTAGATTATAGCTCGAGGGTAGGAGGAATAAAATCGAAGCGGTTTACTCGAAAAAAATCGTTAAAGAAATGACACTTGAACATGAACACTTGTCCCGAGAAGAATTCTGCTCAACTTCATTCCTAATCACAATTAACATCTATTCCTCCCTCCAACAACACCAATGCATAATTGTTCGGTACTCCAAGTCGAAGGCCAAGTCTTTCCTTGTATTCGCTTTTGTCTATTTAAGCAAATCAATAGAGTCCTAAAAGCGGATCGCTCCACACCAAAATTGTGTGTTCTAGTGTTCCCAAATAATACGTGTGTGTGTGCTCATCAAGGTTCTCCATTTCATTTGCCAAGAACTTGCCGAGAGGTGTCAAGAGGTTCAGCACTTTGTTGAAAAGGCACAGAGATAAATCTACTTATCGAACAAATCAAACCGTGAAACCGCTACTTGTTGCATGCACTGCTGCAACTTGGTCGCCTTTTACTCACACCAATTCATATTTTGTGGGAACATCCTCATTTCTCTTTTAAATACCTATCCGTAGTTTTCTCGGTTTACCCTTCTTCTCTAACAACCACCACAAACCGACGACAGCAAAATTATACCAAGGTGAAGTATCCAAGACAACACGCTATCTTGGCGATGCATCAACTTGCTGATCCTTTCAGATTTTTGTCATGCTTATAAAGGAAACAAAACTAGATCAGATACCATAAGACTCTGCTGTCGAATCTACTCGGACTCGATTTCCAAAGAAACTCAGACTCATACGGCAATAACTCTACCGCTATTATCGTTTGCTAACCGACACAAACTCGAACTAAACTTCCAGAGCCCAACAACTTTGACGCACAAGCTCGGAACAAGAAGTAATCTAAAACAAGATTATCTCAACACAATGAACGCCTCATCTGTTACTCAAAACCGAAAAGTCAATATTATTTGCTTTTGTTGTGGTAAATGTGGGGCATTATGCCAACAATTACCTAAAATGTAAGCACTCTATTTCATTTGCAACCCTAGGACGCTTTGTAACGATCCTAAAAGCGGCCGAGAATCAAAACCAACGATTCCTAAGTCGTGCATCCCATCCAACTCAAAAATATAAATTCCAGTTGCCATAACACCTATTCGCAAAAGAAGCTTATGACCTATCCCATGCAAGATTAGGTATGGTACTTATGTATTTAAATCCTACTAGAATTCAAATTTAATTCCAAGGTTAATTCCTCGATTTTAGTCACTTCATGATCATTTATTTTATAACATTAGCAAACAATCTTTCCATTGTTTCAATAAAACGAACAACCTCACTGCATCACCAAAAATAACTTAAACACTTTACCAACATCTACCAAGAACAGTTTTACTTCACCTTGTTAAGAAAGACATCAAGAATTTCAAGCTATCTCGTAAACCTAGAAAACATTAAGTGCTCATGTCACCGCCTTGATATCGCGTTGAACATAAACATCCTTTTCACATGATTGTATCTAGCACTTGTTGTGATATTGAGTATGCCTTTTGTGTATTCAATTCTCGCAATCGCTTTTTTTGGCCTCAGACATTTTATTCCTTCCTAGTTGTCGAATCCAAAGGAAATCAAAACCCTTTGTCTACTAAGATGGTCAAACGAATTAAATCATCAGATCATCTTATAACCCTCTTGCCTCAACTCAATCCTTGAATCATCTAATTACATTTGTTAATCTATAGACAACTCGAGTAACAATTAATTTTCGCTAATCTCGCCAACTATTGTTGAACTATACAGATCACCGTTGTATTCAAATATCCTCACCGAAAATAACATTCGCTTCCTCCTAAATGAATCTAATAAGAATACATCTTTTCTTTCACCTCCAAAGGTTCTAAACGCATTAAATGCTATTCTCTAAATTTGATTATCCACGCTAACAATACTAGTTATTTAATCAAAATAAATATGTAGAAAATATTAGTATCTCTCATCCGCTTACCTAAAACTCTAATAGAATTCTTCTTTATTTCTCGCACGTCAACTCAGAATCGCAAGACAAAGATCCAATAAAGCAACGGTAATGAAGACGAAGTATCAACAAGAATGACAAAGTCACCTCCGAGAAAGAATTCCTAAACCTATCTCATCCTCAAGATTTGCAAGGTTCGGGGTATTCATTGTTTTTAAATTCGAAATAAACTGGTGCCACGATATATTAGGCCATATCGTATCGTTGAAAAGAAAAAAAGGCATATAAATTAGAGTTGCCATCTCAACTATCCGTTGTATACAATATCTCCCCTGTATCGCAAATAAGGAAATGTCTTCATTTTCCTTCTGAGCTCACCCAGCTAGATGAAATCGATCTGTAATCCGAACTAACTTATCGGAAGCATACGACCAAAATCTCAAAAGAAGATGAACGCCACGCCAGTAATAAATTCTGCAAGATGATCAAGATTCAACGGCTACTATTTGGAAGAAGAAGCATCTTGAAACGAGAAGACCAACTCAAGAAGAGTTCCCCGACTTCTTTTAGAAATACTTTCCTTTAGACTCCACCAAATCTCGGTCGAGATTTACGTAAGGGGGTAGATCCAGAACATCCCAAAAATTTTATAAAGTGAAAATGAACGATTTGAATTTGAATATTGTTATTTCGAGTTTCTCGGATCATTGGTTTTATTTGAATTTCTTGGGAGTTTTGCATTGCATGAGAAATTCAATAAATGGAGAATAAAGAAGGAAAAATAGAAAAAGGCAAGAATACAAAAAAAAGTAAAAGTTTAGAAAATTGCCACGAGAACCCTGATCATTCAATTAAATTATTTTAGCTACCAATTGAGATTTTATGCATAAAATATTGAAGAAGTAAAATGAAAAGATAACTTTAAATCGAAATAATGTATTGCCAAAATTTACATAAAATAATGGAATCACAAATGGAGCTGAAAATTTTATAGAATCATTCTCAGATTAAATCCTTTTGAAAAACAAAGTTTGAAAAATAATAGACTTCAGTTGGTATCAAAGGAAAGTCAAAATCCGAAATGAAATTCTTCGATCAGTCACGGACGCGTGGGCCATCCGTTCCTTTTCCGTTCCGTTGGCACATTTGAGAATTCCCAGTCACTGACAGTGGTCCCAGAGTCACCTCTGCCGAACTCATCGCCCTCCTCTACTCCGTTCCTTCCACTGAGCGCAGAACAATCGAGGCACTCTCGATCATTGCCACGAATCCCACTCAAGGCTGCAATTCTTGGCTACAAACCACACCGCAAGGCACTCCTCTCCCATTCCCCTCACTTCCCTTCCCCTTTCCCCAGCCTGAGTCGCCCCAGACATCCCCCAAATCGCCATAGCCAGCAGACTCTGATGCTAGGGCGCGAAGCAAAATCCCGGTGAAGTAGTGGTCCTCCTTCCAATTCCTCTGAGCCGAAGCATCCTCATGCACTGCTGATCAGAAGCCCTCAACAATTCTTGAGCCTCTTCATGCAAAATGTTGCCGCCGCCGCTGAGCCTTCTTCTCCAAAGCCGGCCGCCGTGGGTAGAGCTCCCCGGAGCTTCTCCTCCCAGGTAAACCCTAGGAATGGAACCCCTAGCATCCACTCATGCTTAATTTGCCACCGATTTCAACCCTAACGCCGTTGCTTGTCTCCTCCACGAGCCGCGATTGGAGCCTGCGCCCAACCTCGGTGCAAGCCCTCGAAGTCCTCCCACGAATCGACACCACTCCTGACTCACCTCGCCGAGATCTCCTCCTGGTGCCGTCGCCCTCACGGAAGATCGCGGAAGACCCTTCGCGGCCAGCCCTAGGAGCCCTCTGCTCTCTCTCTGGCGTGGGGTCAAGAAGTCAGCCTCAAAGTTGAAGAAGAGCAGAGCCTGTATATGCTTCCCAAACACCAAAAACGATTCCCTCTTTTCCAACCGAATTGAATATTCAAACTTGAGTATCTTTTACGCTTTTAATCAAAACTCAAGAGGACAAATTTGTATATTCATTTAAAATCCGAAAGAATCTAAATATGTAGAAATATTTAGTTTTTGAAGTATAGGATTATTACTTAATCTAAACTTTGATTATGATGCAAATGTGGTTTATCATGGCAACTTGTGAATAATAAGAACTGAAATGGTGAAATGAGTATTAATGCGATGCTAGGATCAAGATGTATTCAAATATACAAATATGTTTAATTTTTGAACTAAGTTTAATTTGTTTGCTTAGCAACCATTAATAATGCTTAAAATGGCCATTAATAGAAAGGAGTGTATAATAGATCATAAAATCATATAAGAAATGATTATGTGCTTCTGGGATTGTAATAAACCTAATCAGGCAAAAAGTATTTAATCTTAGATCCAAGTTTAACATAATTGCTTCATAAATCATTAATTAACCATGTTATGGCCGTTAGCAAAATAATAGCATGATAGCTCATGAAATGGTAACAACACTTTGAATAGGCTCCTGGAATCAGCAAGGCCCCATGTATGTAAAAATATATGTAGTAAGGTTTAATTTGCGTGTTCTTAATGAAAGGAAATGTTAATGATAACAATAAGTAAATAGTTTATCTATTGCAATTAAAGCTAAAATAATACAAAATCAACTTTAAAACATTCCTAGGATGATACTTTGCTAATACCTGAAAAATGAATCAAGAATCATGTATAGGTTAGTTGGAAACTAAGTTTGAATCATGGCCGAATTAAGATTTACAACATGGTCATTTAAGCTACTTCAGCAGTAGATAAAATAACTCATCCAAATACCAAAATCAATAAAATCAGTTTAGAAACGTTGTACAAAGTTTATGCTACCATATTCTGTAAAAGAATCATATTCCATTAAGGTTTTCATATTAATCTCATTAGTTCAAAACCCTTAAGTGTTAACCTTTTGATTCACTCTTTTGGCGATTCGAATAGTGTCCACTTTACAATGCCACTTAAGACTTTTCAACAATGATTATAATGTATCGCCTAAAGCCTAGAATTCATGGAATCACTTAGGATTGTTATACAAAGTATAAATCATCTTATTATGAAGAAATAACCATATTTAATCATGTTTTGCATACTAATCTAAATAGTTGAATAACCTAAATGACCATATTCATGGATTCGTAGAAAGAACAATTGGACTTTAATTGCGAAGTTTGTAAATACCGTAACCTCCTCAAGCATCATGTAAAATAAGCCAAGAGCCTAAATCGATGATTTAACTTGTACAAAGCTAATTCTAAGTGAAATCAATTTGAGGTAAAGGAACTAATCACTCATGAACTTATATGATCACTTAAGACTTTTCATTGATTCGCAAAGCTCGTAAGTAATAAAGTTGCAGAAACTCATATTATGAATAGTAAATCAATGAACCTTGCAGCTAATGATTTATTCTATTAATCCAACCAATCCTTGCATCTTGAATTTGTAAAATAAGATTAATAAATTCATAAAAAGAGCAATCCCTGTTTCTTTATCAGAGTTTATTTGTTCTTGCTTTCTATTTCTTTCGCCCTTATTGAAGTTAGTTGCTTTGCGTTGTTTCGGTTGTTCGGCGTGTAGACCCGACGTCTCTAGCTTCGTCGTCGTCGTCATCCGCAATCCCCGTCTTCGTCGTATTCGTCTATTAAGCAAGGCAAGCATCCTTTGACCATATTGAGCCCATTATTTTATATTCCTTTTGTGCATCAAATTGTTTTATGCATGCGTTTACTTTATATAAATTGCTATTTTGTGGATTGGTAGTTACACCTGTTGTCTCGTGAATCTCCTTTGATGACTGTGAACATGTGAACCTTGATAACCATAGATTAAGGTTAGGCGTTACTAAATGTCATCATGGGTATATGCGTTTATTTTATTCCTGCTTAGCCATGCTTTAGAATCAGCAATGTATATGATCAAATCAATATTTGTTTTCCTGAAAACATTGAAAATAGCACTGTTGGTTGCGGGTACTTTGATTAAAACCCAAAAGAAAACTATGCTTTGATGCGGGCGATTATTGGCAATAGCGGATGTCTGATCGAATTGCACGTAGTGTAGGGTGAAGTGTCGCCGTGTCACTTTTAAGGACCGAGCAATGGGACGCTATTGATCCGAGATTTCCGTGCAACCACAAGGGTGAGGATGGGTTAGCCATAGCTTATTATGTTAATTAGACATGGCTTTGTACATTGGTAGGCGGAGCTTCGCACGTTTTTTCCGTCAGTCTACTCCGACGGGTATTCCGATCAGTCTACTTGCTAATGCAACGGTGTCGCCCGCCGTGTTTAGAAACATTATGTTGGTGTGTGAAAGTGGATCCACGGCTTGGGTGTGTGTTTCTAGTTCTACTGGCAGGGGTTAACGTCCCGGCTGGTCAAAGCTATGTCTAGGTAATGTAATGACTATGTATGGTCTTCTTGACGCCACACCTAAGGAAGTGTGTCGGGCAAAAGTTGATCATTCCTTGTGGGTAAAGTTGTACACCTCTGCAGAGTTTAAATCTAATTAATTAGTCACTCATGTCATGAGCACTCGGTGAAGTCATTCCAATGTTAAATGTTTTATTATTTCTCAAATGGGTTGGTATCATTTTGTTTTGCAACTGTGATTTTCGTCGAAGGGCCGACATTGATGGAATTTCAGGAATGTGAATGTTTCGCCGCTCACGTCATGGAGGACTGTGAGTGCTATTATGCTTTATTTACTTGCTATCAATTAAACTTGCTCTTTTAAATTCCGTTTGCAAATAACTTGATTTACAAGTGCAAATTCGCTTTATGCAAATGAACTGTAGTAGCCTCATTTGAAATGGCTCGCATATATGATAGGTGTTGCTCAAGTCTTCTTGAGTACGTAAAAGTACTCACCCTTGCCTAATTATATTGTAGGTGGTTGAGTTAGCGAGCTTGAGTCTCTTTTAAATGCATAGTTGGGTTCCTCCTTGAAGCGTGTTCTATCTGGAGTTTATGCTCGGTCGGTTACTGCTTGGTCGGTTGGGCAAACCACAAGGCTTGCTTCTTTTGCTGCTATATTTCTCTGAGTTGTAATAATTATTTGTATAATCATTTCCGCTTAATTGATTAATGTATGGTTGTGATTTCCAATTGTTGTAAACATGTGAGTGCTATCTCTTCGATCCAGGAATAGCACAAGAATCACATGGAGGTTCTGTTCATCGAACGGGTCTCACACGCCCACCCAGGAAAATCGGTAGCAGAGAAGAATCGGGAAGGGAGCAGGCTCATCGCACTTGGAAGGATGCGGCGGGGGACCTGATGGCAAGAATGACCAGGAGAAAAAAAGTCACCGGGTGGGGAATAAAATATCAGCCAAGTGAATAAATGGCAGCCACACAAAAAGGAAAGAAGAGATGAGGATTTTTTTTGCAGTATTACACCTAAGCAATGGATGTGAACATTAACCTGATAACTCGATCTCTTGGTGCTAGGGGTGAAAACGGGTCGGGTACTACCCGGCGGGTATCGGATATGGATAGTGTTTTTACCCGTTTTTTCGGATACGAATACGGGTATTTTTTTCTCGGGGTAGATACAGATAGTACCCGGATAGTTGAGCGTCGGATTCAGATTGGATTCGGAGCGAGCACAACTCGGCAAATACCTGAGGATCATGGGAGGATATGGGTACCCGCGGTTCGGGTATCTGAGAGTATAAAATACAGCCCCCAAATCGTCAAATTGGCCCAATCTAGCTGAACAAAGGTTAGGTCAATAATTAACTCCACCGTGTTTGATACAACAATTGATTCACGGCCCACTTTGCCTACCCACACAATGTTGTTCCGTTAACAGGATTGCATGGTGGGCCAAGTTTTTGATAGAAAAGGACCTCCATACATATAAGTCTCAGGAAGGTTCCAAATCAGGCCCCTATCTAGATAGCAATTCGTGACTCATTTTTGTTGAGCCATGTGTTTGGTAGGGCTCCAGTTTTATCAGATTCGTAGATCTAGTAGAGTTAGGTATTCCTAACTCCACCAGATCTGTGGAGCTGAAGCTATGAATAAATTAAGAGTGTTCAGATGGATCATCTTGTTTACATTTTAGACCAAAAATATAAACTTAGTTCACTTTATTTTAGCCTATAAGTTTCAAATCTCAGATGAAGCTGGGATCTGGACCACCATCAAACAGGCCCATAGTCCCCGTTATTCGTATTGTACCCGTCCGTATAATATCTGGTATCCGTTTTCTACTTGTTCGTAAATACCCGGTATCCGTATCCGTATCCTACCCGATTTTCCACTACCCATACACGTATTCGAAAAAAAATAATTAGGGTAGGATACAGGATGACCTACTACCTGACCATATCCGACCCGTTTTCACCCCTACTTGGTGCTGCTATTACCTAGTTTAAAGTTAGCACCCCTACTCTTCCTAAAGTCGCCAAGTGTGCAGCTCAGATTTCTAAGGCACCATCTCCATGCAGACTTGAAGGCTAAGTATTCAATGGAGAACAACCCACTAGAACTATGGAATTTCAAGGATCGTTATAACCAAAGAAAGATCCACCTTGTTGCCGTAAGCACAGCAAGTGAATATAACCTCCTACGCCGTAACTATAAAATCATGGTAGCATATGACTTTGTCTTGCATAAGCTTGTTTCAAACTTTGTTTATGTAACCAAAAAGTTACAAATCGAGATGATATACAAGAAATTGTGCACCTTCCACCCTAACATGTAGATATTGCAACACCGGTTCCGTTATGCCAAATACTAGTACTCCTACACTTTGCTAGAAATAGAGAATTATGATGAACTTATGAAGAATCATCGATTTTTCCAATGCTAAAAGAACATGCCAATGGTTAGCGGTGCTAGCAATATCTATGGTTGTAGAAAAGGCCAAGGGCATCAAAGGGGAAAATAGAAGAATGGTGGAATACAGAAGGGAATAGGCAAGACCTAGTGTAGAGGTAAAAGTAAAGGTTCAGGGAGTTTCTAGAAGCAAGACTTAGACAATAAGGTTGCTTACCCTGCACAACTCTGCTTTAGGTGTGCATGCTTTGGCAATTGGTCGCTCAACTGCCACACACCAAGCATCTAGTGGACCATTACATGCAATCCATTGAAAAGTTAAGAAGATCCAAGGAAACAATGTTGAGACACACTTTACCGTTCAAACTGATGTTGACACGGACACTAGTAGAATAATGATATGGTTCTTGATCCTATATAAAAGTTCCAAAAGGACCTTCTTGGATATAGAAATACTCTTATGAATGAGGATGATCTTCTTGGGCCTGATCTCGTGAAGTCCTAGGACACCTACGACTTATATAGAGACCTAAACTAGTCTCCTAAATAATACTTTGCTTTGCTAGTTGATGTCACATATTCCTTATGAATCTCCTTAAGAGTTTCTTTATTAATTCAGTCTTATTTCCTGAATAAACATTAGTCTATGCTCCTATATGCGATTATCGTTATTTCTGAGGATATTTGATTCATTTATTGTGTTATATTTGTTCTATATTTTACAACATATTCCTAAAGTAACAATTGTCTTAATACTAAAAGCATACTTTTAATATAGAATAATGTATAATCCAATGACAGAGGAAGAAATCTATCTTGTAGACAATTGCACCACAAATTCAATTTTTGGGAAAACTAAATATTTTCAGACTTCAACTAAGAAACCTAGAAATATTATGACCATCAATAGAAACAACACCCTCATTATTGGCACTGAAAGAACCATCATAGTTCTCCCTATGGATACTCATATAATAATAGAGCATGATCTCTTGTATGCTGAGTCCAATCATATAGAGATTGAAAAATAAAGATGACATAGAATATTTACTCATAACTAAGTTTAATGGGTGCAATAAATGCATGGTAGAAAAACTTCCTTTCTTCTCAGGATTATATTATACATATATAAAAACTAAAGTTTTTGTTGCGATGAAAACAATACTTAAAAACCCAAAAATATTTAAAATCTAGCATGATCGACTGGGTCATTCTAGGTTAAATATGATGAGAAAAATCATTAATAATTCTGTTGGTCATAGCATAAAAAACTACACCTCCCTAGATCTTATACCCTACTTGTACTACAGAGAAGTTCATAATTAGACCCACTTATCTGAAAGTTTGGGAATAATCATTGAGTTTCCTACAGAGAAGTCAAGGTAATATTTTGAACCTATCCAGCTCCTATCAAGGGGGGGCCTTTAAATACTTTATGATACTGATATATGTTTCTATTATTTGGTCCTATTTATGCCTCTTATATACTTAGAACCATAATTTTGCTAAATTAATCGCCCAAATTATTAAATGAATAGCCTCCTTTCTAGATGAAAGGATTAAGTGTAATACTGCAAAAAAATCCTCATCTCTCCTTTCCTTTTTGTGTGGCTGCCATTTATTCACTTGGCTGATATTTTGTTCCCCACACCAGCCGACTTTTTTTTCTCTCCCTGGTCATTCTTGCCATCCAGTCCTCAAGGCCCCGCTTCCCTTCCCGATTCTTCTCTGGTCTTGATTTTCCTGGCGGAGCACCTCCTCTCAAGACACCACAGTCCTCGATTTCCTCTGCCAAGTCCTCCAATTGCCCGCCACCTGCCGAGTGCTCTCCCCCTGGCGTCCTGCTCCCCTTGGTGTTCTCCCTGCCGGCAGCTCCTCTCCTCTGCAAGCAGCGGAATAGAGACGGCCAAGAAGAAGCGTCATGTTCGTGCCCATGAGCCTCCTGGCCGAGCTCCCTCGAGCCTCCCACCGGGCGATTTCTCTCAAACAGCGCTCCTCCTTCCCGTTTGGTTCCTCAGTGGCCTTGGCATGAAGAACCGAAACAATAGCGCTTGCCCAATGGGCAGGCAGCAGTAGAGGCCTTTCCTCCTTCCTCCTCTCCTTCTTGTGGTAGGTGGAGGTGAAGTTGTAGTGTGGATGATTTGTTGGTAGCTTGCCTATATGGTGTTTGATGAAATGTCTAGCTAGGTTGTCATGAGAATGACATGATTTTTCATGCCGGTGTCAGGTCCTGATGATTCAAGTGCATGATTAAGTGCTGAGTTTTGTGTGTGTATATATATATATGCACTCAATCCATATTGGAACTTTGTGATTCACTTGCATGACTTGGGAATTAATCTATGTGCTCTTGTTCATTAGGGTAAATATGCATATATGGTTGAGCGTGTGAGAATAAGAATCACCGTATTGCGAATTTTGTGTTGGGGCTATTGACTTACTGATGTATATGGATTCCTATTAACTCACTTCTTTTGTGACGTGTTTCGCTAGCTATAATCAAATGCTAAAGAGGAACTTCACAATATTCACTTTAGAGGGTGGGGTTGATCTGTTGGTTCATAAATTCTTGTTCATATTGGCATTTAAATGTTGCTCTCTGGGGAGTCTCCCTTGGGCTCAACCTGACAATTGGTGCTTCTATTGGGGAGGTATTTGTTTATGCTAGGAGCAGAGGGTAGGGCTTAGAGTTATTCGTCTACTACATAAAACCCCTAGATTTATCAAGGTGTCTGATGTGCTCTTGTTAAACCATACTTCTCTAATTTGGATAAGCCTATGAAAAGGGATAGTTAGCATACTAATTGGAATTGGTTGCGTGTATGCCGCTAGCTTCATGTGTTAACCTTGATGAGCAAATTTGAGTAGCACTATGTATAAATATATATATACACATTTATGTTCGTTAATGAGATGATTAGTGCCAAAGGGCTATGTACATTATTCATTCAGAAAATACTATTTGATATGAAGAATATGAATTCTTGGGGCTTGCTTAGTCAAGTATCTATATCGGTAATCAAAGAATGCTATTCTTAAAGTTCATATGAATCAGAGATTTGGATGCTCTTATTCAAAACAGAGAATGCATTATTTGATGGTGTCTCGCGATAGCTTTTGCATTATGCTTAAGTTGGTGAATTATCCCTAGTCAATGTTGAGTAAAGTTACCCATGGGGATTTAGATACACAAGGGTTCTGTGTTGCGATTGATTGGTCGGTAATTTGTATCTATGTTTGATTTCGATTTTCAGAGGAGTGGCTCTTCTTCGCGTGCCCTCCACTTCCCGCGTTTAAGGCAAGTACATCGAGTTGTGTGCTTAATTGAGTTGTTCATTGTTATTTAGCTGTTCATGGCTAATTTCTATTGATTTTCGCAATTATGAGTTATATTGGTGATCGCCCTTCGAGGACGTGATTAACTATTGGGTTCGAGTGGTCCCTAGTAAGCCTTAATCTGGTAAGTTTATCGCACTTTGTTAACATTGCTGTGAGTAGCGAGTATGAGGTATGTGGATACTGTGATTTAATTGTGCCCTATCCGGGAGATGGAATTGAGTATGTGTGCGAATAGATTAGATGGTTATGAATGTGAGAATTTGGGCTATGTTTATGTATGTGTGAAGTTATGGTTATGAATGTGAGAATTGGCTATGTGTATGTATGTGGTTATGGTATGTTAGTGTTGGCATTGAATGAAAAGTTGCATTTCATTCATGAAAATTGCATTTGTGCATTCATAATGGAAGAGGCGACCCATTCTCGATCAGTGGCCTCTCTGTGTTCACACGTAGTGAACACGAAAGTCCTACCTCGTAGTCCCATTCATCGAGGTGACCGAGCGAGACAAGAAGAGTAGGCACCTTCCATCTACGGGATGGAAGGGACGTGAGGGCACATCGACGGTGGGCACTCTCGGTAGTACCGATGACGTGTATGGAAATGAGCATTCATGTGCATTGCATCTTTAATATTGAGTGTTATGGTAAAAGGTGTGTCATATGGATTTCGGTGATTATGGTAATTGGAGGTCGAGTCGTGGATTCAACCCAAATAGGGAAATTGATTTGAATTGATGAATTAGTGCATTTCTTTTCTTTGCTTTGCTAATTATGTTGTATGAATATCGTGGCGTGAAATTTGAGTTTTGAACTCTAATAAAGTCGATGAAAATGGTTTGAGTTGTAACAAGGGGTGGTTGAGTCGGAAGACGAGTGAATTAGAGTCACGTGATGCCACTTTTTACGTCGAATGGGTTTGTTATCGAGTTGATGACTTGATTGCGTAATTTTTTATATGGTCAAGTTATTGCTTAAATTGGGTATAAATGCGTAATTTTCGGTGGTTGTTCCAATTGTATTGCTTGCTCTTATAGTCAAGCTCTTGCTTTACTCGATAAATGGGAATTGTTATTCTCGTGTACTTTGTCGAGTTTGAACTCACGCTTGTTATTTAATGTTTGTAGGTGTTTTGAAGCCGGCATGCATGGATGGGGGTAGTAGCACAATCACGTTTTGCATCATCACCTCTCCATTATGTTGATGTATAGTTCTGATATAAATAGCTCGAGTAAATTTATTGTAAGGGGTTGTTTGCAGTTATGTTTAATTAGTCCTTGTCCTGTAATAATTATGTGGTGGAGTCGATTAATTGTCTATTAGATGTGTGATTGGTTAACTAAGGACCTGCTAGAATGATATCTTATAACTGCAAATGTTTTCTGTCTGCTGAGTGGATGTCCTAGTTTTAGGGGAGGTGCTGCCGAAATTTTTAATAATTTTGACAACCTCCTAGTTGTTCGCTTGCTTTGCGAATATTTATTCTTAGTGATTTGTAGTTCTTGGTGCTAGAGGGTGTAACATTCAGGGCACGGGGTGCTAGGGTGTTACATTAAGTCTATTAGAATGGGCAATACTAGTGAGTTTAAATCAGAGGCATCTGATGATTATTATATAGCTCTAGGCATAAATTTAGAGCATTTAGTACTCATGCCCACACACAAAATGGCCTTACAGAGTCATTAATTAAAAGAATAAAATGTATTGCTAGGCTATTTTTGCAGAATTATAGGTTACCTATCAGCTGTTGGGGCCATGTAATGTTGTACAATATTGTATTAATTCAATTTAGACCAACTGTATATCATGACATTTTATCT